>JAQZBX010028288.1:0-28780 GCA_029593785.1 Cabassous unicinctus | reverse complement strand
GTGTTCTCCCCTTCACTTTTGTTGTTGTTGAAGAGTTTGACAGGATTGGTGTTAATTCTTCTTTTAATGTTTGTTAGAACTCACCAATGAAGCCACATAGTCCTTGTTACTCCTTTATTGGGGGTTTTTGATTACTGATTCTATCTCTTGTTCTTGGTCTGTTGAAAGCTTCTATTCCTTCTTGAGTCAGTATAGGTAGTTTGTGCATATCTAGGAATTTGTCCATTTAAATTTTTCATATTGATTGCCTAATTTGTTGGCATAAAACAATTATGTGTAGTGTTATCTTGTAATCATTTTTAAAATTATTTCTGTAAGGTCAGTAATAATCTCCCCATTTTTACTGTCAGGTATATTTCTTTTTTAGCTCCAGAATTTCCATATGGTTACTTCTTATAATTTCTACATCTTTATTGAATTTTTAATTTTTATCAAATATTATTTTCTTGATTCCTGTTTATTCTTTGTCCATATTTTCTTTAGCTCCTTGAGATATTTAAGACATTTATTTTAAAGTGTCTAGTAAATAAATATCAGAGATGTTATCTGTCACTAATTATTCCTTTGACATGGCAATCTTTTCATGTTTCTTTCAATGTTTTGTAAGCTTCTTTTGAAATCTGGACAATGTCCAGAAATAGCTCTGGAATTCAGATCGTCTCCCTTTCAAAAGTTTGCTTTATGATTTTAATTGTTGAAGGGGATATTACTGTATTTGTTTAGTGTTGTTTCCAACCTAATTTTGCAAAGATTATAATCCTTAATGTATGTAAATAATGAAGTCTCTGGTTCATTAGCTTTCATTCAGCGACTGTTATGACAGAGATTCCTTAAATGTCAGGAACTAAAAGAAGAACAAAAACACCTCCCTCAGAGTTTACCTTTAGAGCTCAGAGACACTTCCACTTGGAAACAATTTCATTGGGGAAACTTTTAACATTTCACTATTACATTAGATGCTTCATGTAAGAATTTATATGTATCATATTAGATTGACAAGGTTTTATCTATTCTATTCTACCAGCAATCTTATTACAAATTGATGTTGAATTTTATCATATGCCCATTTTCAATATTCTCTTAAATTATAATCATTTTAATTACACAGATTGATTATCATATATGAAATCAGCCTTGAATTCTTGCATATATGTTCTTGCATATATGCAGTACTCCTTTAGCTGTGAACAAATTTTTAAAAATATGTATAACTTTTACAAATTCCCAAGTTTTATGAATAAAGCTCAATATGTCTTACAGTAATATACACCAGTGTAAGTAGTTTTGGGGGTGTGTGGTTTTTTGCACTAAATACTATGCCTGTGAGATCCATCCTTCTCTTTCTCCTTCTTTCTCCTTCTCCTTCTTCAATTGTGTTATAAAATCCATTGCATGATTTGTTTGCCAGGGCTACTCTAAGAAAGTACCATAGATGGTTTGCTTAAATAAAAGAAAATTTTTATCTCACAGCTCTGAAAGCTAGAAGTCTAAATCAAAGTATTGGCAGGACCATTCTTCCTCTGAAATGTTTAGAGTTCTGGCAGTGGCTGGCAATCCATGATGTTCCTTGAACTGTGATATAATTCCATCTCTGCCTTCATCACTTAGCCTTAACTGTTTTACTGTGTCCAAATTTGCTCTATTTATACAAACAGTCAAAATCTGATCGAAATCTCACTTTTGTTATGATTTATTCTGATGTAAAATTCCTCCCAAACTGAAGAACAGTGAAACCTAGAAACAAGTAATCTGCTTCCAAAATACAATTTTGTGATGGGGTATAGAACAGGTATTCCCAAGTAAAGAGAAATTGGAAGAAAAAAAAGGAGTCACAGATCTCAAGCAAAAATTCCATTAGATTTCAGGGCTTGGGAGCAGTCTTTATCTTGATGCTTTGTCCTCTTGGCCTGATAAAGTGACAGCCAAGCCATCTCTGACTACAACGATGACTGCTCCAATCTCTCCAAACACCTGGACGGCGGCCATGTCTTTTCTGAACCCAGGGGAAGATATCCCACCTTCTCAGCAAATGAGGGTAAGATTGCTCTCTTGACCCTAGGAAATACATGTAGTCCAGATATCTGTGCCCTTGATTCTGTCCTTAGAGTAATTCTTCCTTTATTTCATCCCATCTCTGTACATTTCAATCCAGGCTGGCAGTGTTTCTGTTGAAACAAAATTCTCAAGAACCTTGTTGGTTTCTGTACAATCTGTGGAATTTCAAACCATTGGACAGGAGGATATTGTACAGATTTAAAAAAAATAACACAAGCATATTGCTGACTTTTTCTGTATTTTTTACTCATTCGTGCCTTTTAAAGACTTTTCGCATATAGTAAACTCTTGTAAATGATCTAATTTACTGTATACATATTTTAATTTAACTTGAATAGTACGTTTTTCACAGATATTTCCTGATCCTGTGTAGGGCAGCTTTGACCTCTTTGTTCTTTAAGCTATGATCCTGGGATTCAACATGGGTATTACCAACGTGTAACATACAGAGGCTATTTTACCAGTATCAAAGGATTAACTGGACTTGGGCTGCACATACATAAAAAATAAAGTCCCATATAACACAACTACCACTGTCAGGTGAGATCCACCAGTGAAAAAGTCCTTTTGCCTGCCTTCTGCGGAATTCATCCTGAGGATAGCCTTAAGATGAGCATGTAAGACAAGAAGACTATTAGAAGAGATGAAACCAGATTAAATGCTGAAAAGATCAGTACTATCAACTCAATATCACGTGTGCTTGAGCACAGCAAACATAATAATGGAAGATTGTCACAGTAGAAATCACTAATGACATTATAGCTACAGAAGGATGAAATAAAAATCTTCATGGTGGTTAGCAGAAACACAAAGGCACTATAGAGATAGGGGATTGTCACCAGCACCCAGCATATTTTCTGGGACATCACAACTGTGTAGAGCAGAGGGTTACAGATGGCCACATAGTGATCATAGGCCATTGCTGAAAGAATGAAAAGTTCACTAAAGATAAACACGATGAAGAAAGCTAGCTGTTAGCACAGCACTTACAGGAGATCGTATTTTGATTCACTATAAAATTCCCCAACATTTTGGGTCCCACAGCTGTTGAGTAACCAAGATCAATGTAAGTCAAGTGTCTGAGGAAAAAGTACATGGGTGTTTGTAGCCTGGAGTTGGTTTTGTTGAGGACGATCATGCCCAAGTTGCACACCATGGAGAACAGGTAGATGATGAGAAACAGCCTAAGTAATGGAGCCTGCATCTCGGGGATGTCTGTGATCCCGGTAAGAATGAATTCATTCAGCACTGTTTGATTTTGTGAGTCCATCCAGGCAATTAAGGAAACTTACTGTTGGAAGAAATATTAGAAGTGTCATTGGATTTCAGTAGGAATCACCTGGTAAAATTTCCGTATACAAAGTCATTATATGTAAGATAAATCCATTTTAAAAACTTTTGGATTAAGTAATTCAAATAAGAACCATTTTTATCATTGACAATAGAACCACATTTAGAAGCTATCACAACATAAGATACATAGAGTAGATATTTTATTTCCATGTCAGATTCTGGTCACCATCCCAGGATATATACAATTACTTCTTGGTTCTGTGAGGCATAGAACATTTGATAGGTCTTACCTACTCTGGAAATCCTGATATTCTTTTTATTTATTTTTTTTATTTTAAGAAATTCATATAATTAGTTAAAACATGCAACACTTTTAGAAGAAATTATAATAAAAATAATAGCCTTTTGTTCTTTTCCCCTACATTTCAGTCCTAATATCTAAAAGAAAGTATTATTAACCTGTTTAGCAGACTTTTATTTACTTCCTCCCATTCTTAACTCCATATTTAATTAGTATTCTCATTCTAGTATGCATTTGATATTTTCAAATTGTATTAAATTCTATTATTCTTTATGATTTTTAAATAATGTGTATTGATTTTATATAATAGTAGGTAAAACTTTAGCTTATTTGTAGGAGAATTCACAATATCTACTGTAATGCACTTAATTCACTTTATAATTATGTATCGAAAACTTCAATATTTATATATACCCTTCCTGATTTTGCTGTGTAGAATGCCAAATAAACCCTGCAACTATATTTTATTAAGTTTGAGGAAGAAACAGTAGCAGACATTCCCTCATTAGCTTTGACTAAATGATAATATATGAAAAGAAGGGTTTAACTTTTCTTATAATTTTACAACATAATTTAAGAAAAATACAAAATTATTAAAATGTATTTCTTATTGTACCATCTAAACTTATCCAGTAAACAACTACGAATATACTTATCCAATTAAGTAAAACGAACCTCTAAAGTAGGTGGTCTACCTCAAATGCTTTAAGAGCTAACACATGGTATAGTATACAATAGAAAGTATTATGGTGTAAGTTAAAGCAAAATTTATAGGCTCTATGGGGAGGTGGATATTTCATGCCTCATAAAAAGTACTCAAATTTTACTTGTTAAAATGTCCATGGGCAAGACAATGAATGGAATAGAGGATTTTTGCTATATTTTAAATTTTAATGATATGTCTTTATATCATGTTCAACCAAGTGTACATCTAACATTTTGAATTGGTAAATTTTAATTTCAGGCTTATATTTTCTCTACCTTTATTTTCCCTACTTTTCTGTTTCAGTTTGCTTTGAAGGCAAGTGCTCCCCAAACTTTCAAGGAAGAGATCAACCATATTTTATACAAACTCCTCTGGATTATACAAAATGAAGACTACTCTGCAACTCATACTAGGAAGTTTGCATAACCCTGTTTTAGGAGATGGTATAAACATTATTTGTGGCCCACCATTTTATACATACAGATGCAAATATCCTGAGCAACATCAAGATATAATTAATATCAACTTGAAAAGATAACCACTAATCTATTTTCTGTCTCTATAAATTTCCCTATTCTAGATATTTCATATGCAAACTGTTTAACTGAGATTAATAAATTGGTCAGATTAAGATCATACTGTTCACATTTAAAGGGTAGGAAGGAAGAAAGGTAGAAAGGAAGGAAGAACCTTGAATGACAATTCTCATGATTGAGGAATAAACAATGGACTAAAGTAGACTTAATATTATTCTATGATAGCCTTATTATTATTCTATTAATGGAAGAATTTTTATCATTGATATAAAGGTAGTGGCCACCAAAGATTCTGATAGGAGGGAGAGGAAAGAATAGGTGTAACATGGGGGCATTTTTGGGACATTGGAATTGTCCTGCCTGACAATGCAATGATGGATACAGGCCATTATACATTTTGTCATAACCTATAAAATTGTGTGGGGAAGAGTGTAAATTATAAGTAAACTATAGTCCATGGTGAGTAGTAATGCTTCAATATGTGTTCATAAATTGTAACAAATGTGCCACACTAATGAAAGATGTCAATGTGGGAAAGTGTGGGAGGGTGAAGGGGTGGGGCATATGGTAATATTCTATATTTTTGCTGTAACATTTATGTAATCTAAAGTTTCTTGAAAACTAAAAAAAATATTTTTTAAATACATCAGAACTTGGAGTCTTTGGGTGAGTGTAACAGAGAAATATGTATACGTATTATTTAAAATTATAAAACAAAAAGGATAAACACTCATATTCCTCTCATTCTATCAAAGCTAACGAACTCATGAGCTCTTCTGAATGTACCATTCATTATTGTGTAAAATATATGCATTATCTCAAAAAGGAATCACTAAATCCACAGTACAGGGATATGAGTAAATGATATAAATTTGTGATTGAATGTGAAATCATGATTATGTAGCTAGTGATGTTCTTTGAAGATATTATTGATCTGTTATACCTCACTATAATTTTATCCCATTATGCCAGATTCTCAAATACATGGAAAATATCCTATGGGCTGAGCTACACAATTTGCACTATAGCTGTGTCATTATACAGGCTCTGTGGAGTTTTGCGAAGGTCTCATCCTTTTCCCAATTTCAAAAATAATTTTCCCTCTTTACTTGTGATATATAAACTTTGTAACATGGAATACAAATAAAGGTGAACAATTCCCTTAATGCATTTTGGTGTATTATGAGAGGGGAAAGGGAATACACAAGCATGGAGCTGTGGAATATTTAAGGCATGGCAACTTCACCAATACTTAAAAAATATACACACTTGGCATAATTCATCTAAGGACAGACCTTCATTGACCCTTTGCACTGATTTTAAACTGTTTGGCCTTTATTAGAAATATATTCAGAAATATTTCCAAGCCTTGAATCTCACTATCCTTATGGAAACACATTCAAATTTATTACAAAATTAGTTGAGTCTTACCACTCTATTATTGTGCTCTGATGAGTATATTAGCCTAAACCAAGTATTTACTATTTTATTTTAACTTTGTCATCAATTTACTATTGCAAATATCATTGCTGTAGAAACATCTTTCTCCCCATTCCCTATCATATTGGGCCACCTCTAATGTTGCCTGCAGCTGTGTCCAAGCTGAAGCTTCCCCATCTGTCCTTGGGATAATTCCAAGAGGATTTCTGCAGGGCATGTCAAAACCTTTCAAGTGATTGAGCCACACATGCTTACAGCAGTAACTTGCTCTCTATTGCACACTTTATTAGCTTTTCTCCCTTCCCTATCAAACACATCCTATTCCCTAGTTATGCTTCCAGAAATCACCTACCAGTTAAACATCATAGTCTAAGCCCTTGTCAAAGGATCTACTCAAGAGGGAATTTAAACTCTGACAATCCCTGTCTCTTGTATGGTATTGGTAAAATGAGAGCACAAATATCCATGGAACAAATGAAACTCTGTACATGCAATTAATAGGAAACAATGATAATGCTAATAACACATTACTGAATAACTGGAATCTTTAATCAAAACACTTATATTTGAAACATAAATGCTTACTCAACATCAATAATGACCTGACCATCACTATCTTTGCTAAGACCACATTCTAGATGAAGCTTTCAAAAAGTGCTTACTCTCTCCTCATCAGAATTTTCATTGTTTTGTTTGCCAGTATCAAAACAGAAATAACAAAATAGAAACGGATTTCTTGTTTCCTTCAAAGAGCAAAATAATGGTCTTAAAAATGCCATGTTATTCCAGAAAACATTGTTATTAAATGAGAATATTAATATGTATGATATAATGTAAAAAGTCTAGCACTGGTAATATTGTCATTTCTATATTTACATTGAAACCATGAGTCAAGAATTATCACTGGAGTTAATCTGAAAATCATGAAGATTGGCGTCCTTTACTCACCTCAAAAGAGGAATGTGTTATTGCTGCCTGTAGCCATTTGGCAATTTGATGTAATTATGAATTCCAAAAATATAATTGGATCATGCTTGTAAACTGATCTGTTAATCTGGGCATGATTAAGTTATGATTAGGGCATTGACTGGTAGACGACAGTAGTGCGTTGAGCCCCACCCCTTGGTGGGTGGGGGAATCAAATATAAAAGGCAAGGCAAAGGACAGAGGGAGCAGTTTTTAAGTTGCAATTCTGAAGTTGGAGTTTTGATGTTGGAGTTTTGATGTTGGAGAGAAGACCCCAGGAGAAGAGAAGCAAGCCATTCATCTGATAGTCTACAGCTGACCTTATGGAGAAAACAGAGGGGCTAATCCTGGAGAGAAATGCAGCTCCGGGAAGAGAGGAACCCAAGAAGCCTGAACCCTGGCAAATGTCGGCAGCTGTCTTGCTCCAACACATGGCAATGGACTTTGGTGAGAGAAGAAACTTATGCTTTATGGCCTGGTAACTGTGGACTTTCACCCCAAATAAATACCGTTTATAAAGACCAACCCATTTCTGGTATTTTGCATTAGCTTCCTTTTGGCTGTCTAATACACTGCCCCATGTGGTTGCTAGCCTCACTGAAATCAGAAGAATTTATGTGTTTGTCTCTCCCTGAGACACAACCTTGGCAACTTGAATGTAATGTGTTATTGTTCCCAAAGCATTCAGACCAGGAAACGACACCTCTGGGACTTTGTTAATTATAAAAGGTACTTTTGATTTCCCTATCGAGGAACATTCTTTTATGTGCAATTTCTCTGCTTTCTTGTGTAATTTTGTGCAATCCTCTCTCAAACATCTTGACTTATTTGGATTATTTGTTTGAAACACACTTTACTCTCCCTGAAATTATTTCAATATTCAGCATTTTCCACAATGGCTTCTTCCAAGATTTATGTCTGAGAATGAAGGTAGATTTTTTTAACATGTCCTATAGTGTTTTTAAAAGATTCAAAAATAATGCAAATTATAAATATGTGTGTTACCCTTATTTTATTTCTTTTTAATCTCAAAACAGAATTAAGTTCATCTTACCTTATTTCTGTATAACATAATTATTATCAGTCCTCATTCTCAATTCTACTTCTGCTCTCCTTCTTATGTAGGCACCTCTTCAAAGAAGGTTGATATACGTCCTTAAAAAGGCATACATCTTCATAAAGTAAAAATAATGTATGTTTTAATGAGCATGCATATGTTGTAACATACTTAATTTTGACATCTAAGGTCTTTATTCAACTAGGTTTTTGAAATCTTTTAATTTTACTACATATACACCAATTACTTGATGCCTTCTCATCTCCACTAATATTATGGTGATCTTATTATATTGCTACAATCTGTACCTACTGTCACTTAATAAATGCATTTTTAAGTAGCAATCATTCAGTTAGTTCCTAATTACTGAATTCTACATATATCACTGCAATTAACAACTTTGTGTGTGTCTCTCTCTGCTAATCCATGACTGAACATCTTTGTGAAATACATCCAAGAGTGGATCCCTGTTTCAGGACAAATACACAAATACACAAATTTAATTTCTAATGGATCATTTCAAGATTACTTTTTCAATGTACTTTCCACCATCAATGTACAAGGATTTCAGGCTTCCAACATCTTACTTATGATTATGTGCTGCTTATACATATGGTAAGGACTTAGAAAAATAATTTAATCAGATTTAATTTGATAAAACTAAATTGTAGGGAAGCGAATGTGGCTTAAGCAGTTGGGTGGTTGCCTACCACATGAGAGGTACCAGGTTTGGTTCCTGGTGACTCCTAAAGAAGACAAGCAAGACAGTGAGCCGACACAATGGGCTGACTCAACGAGATGATGCAATGAGGAGACACAATGAGAGACAAAACAAGCAGGGAGGGGAGGTAACTCAAGTGGCTGGGCGCCTCCGTCCCACATGGGAGGTCTCAGGTTCTGTTCCTGGTGCCTCCTAAAAAGAAGACGAACAGACACAAAGAACACAAAACAAACAGACACAGAGAGCAGACAGCAAGTGCAAACAATGAGGATGGGGGAATAAATGAATAAAATAAATCTTTAAAAAAAAACCTAAATTGCATTTATTTGCCTTGATATACTATTATATTTTTAATTTTCAAATTCTGGTCTAAATTTGAAATAAAGTTAAGCACAATCCATAACAACAAATATATTCAGGGATTTTTTTTTCCAGAGACTGATAAAAAATTTTCATATATCTTTAATATTTTCATATTTTTAGCAGAGATAAGATGGACAATTTAGGATCATGCTAATAAAGTAGTTGCTGAAATCACACAGAAATCATGCACACTCTATAAGAGAGGCGGGCTATCTGATTAACAAATCCTTTGGCACTGCCTCCTGGAAACAGCTAGACTCTTTTTCATCCTCTCTTGCAGTCACCTAAGGCAGAGTTCTTAAGTTCTAACCTAATTTCTATGTGGTATCTCAGCATCACACTCACTGTGAGCCATTTATTTCATCACTGTGTGTTTGTCCTGAATGGCTTTCTGGTTGTATTTGCCAATTGAGGAACAATGGCATGCTGATGAAATGTTGAAATGGCCTGAGGAAAGTAGCAAGGATGAGAAAAGTGATTACAATGAAAGAGAAGATACCCTTACAAAGAACTGTTTCTTGACAACCATGTTGAATATTTTATGATCAAGAAGCAATATTTTAAGCATGCATATGTGAACATGAAAGTTTCTAAAATATATTTCCTAAAAGGTTCTAAATAACATGATACAATCTCATGATTCCATGTCTAAATCAATACTTTTTTGTGATTGAGTAAATATTAACCAATAATATCCAGTCATGTATTGTATTAGGTCTTTGAACTATATTTTGGAAAGTTTTATTTTCTTAAATTATTTTCTTAAAAAAGGTGGCCTATGGATACTTACATTTTAGTTAACACAAATTCTTCACAACTACTGTATCAACAAAGCTACTCCAGCCCAGAAAATCCTTTTTTCTTGTAAAATGCTATGATAAGCAGTAAAGAGGAAAAAACCTATCTGATACAGTAGCTTGGAATAGAAGTTGACAGCTGGAGTCATAATTTTTGGAAGAACCTCAAGCTACATAGAGTAATAACTCTCTTTGAGAGAAGGAAATAAAATTTTCTGCTTCTTGATGTAGATGTTAGAAAGAAAAATGAAGCCTGGAAAATGAGAAAAGTAGAAAGAGCTATGAGTCATTTAAATGCTATAAAGTTATGGGAATATAGAAATGAAGGACAAAGGGGTAAAATCTTTTGTGGGAAGTCCTTAAATTACTCTCAGAATAAGGAGGCCCAATATTAAGATATAAATTTCTACTTTGCCCAGAGGCTTATGGCAGTACAGATATCTGGAATTAGGATCTGTGAAATTCTGGAGAGAAGGATATGCTGTTTAAGCTAAATTTATATAGATCTTAAGGGATAAGAAAATCCCATTTTGGAAATTAAAAATTCTCAGATTTTGCTTTTAAAAAATACAGAATCATAGCAAGTGCTAGCTTCTTTATAGTCATTGATGCTATATAAAAGTCTTTACAATCAGAGAGTATTGAGATGCATATTGAATATTGAGGTATAAAATCACAGACTTTCAAAACCAAAAGAATTACTAAAAGCATCATTAGTAATTAGTAAAACGGCATGGGCTTTCAGTCACTTAGATTTGGGTTTAAATTTGCAAAATGGCACTTATTGTACTTTTGAATTTGGGAAAGTGTTGCTTTTTCTTAATCTCATGTTCTTGAATAGTTTCAATGTGTGCCCCATGCAAGATTTAGCATAAGAATATTAAATGGGAAAAAATTTACTTTTATGCCATATTAGGATGAACATAAAAAATTTGCTTGGATTGAATGAGAAGGATGAAAGATAAAATCCTGTTATTTTTTTTATTTTTCCCAGAATGTTTTTCTTATGTCCTATTTCCATGTATTTTTTTAAAAAGTTTTGTTTTATTTATTTATTTCTCCTCCCTCTACCCCTCATTGTTTGCACTCACTATCTGCTTTCTATGTCTGCTCTTTAGGAGGCACCAGGAACCAAACACAAGACATCCTATGTGGGAGGAGATGTCCAACTATTTGAACCACCTCCGCTCTCTGCTTGTTGTGTCTTTCACTGTGTTTCCTCCTTGTGTCTCCTCATTTCATCATCTCGCTGCATCATCTCATTGTATCATCTTGTTGCATTGGCTCGCCACACTAGCCCCTGAAGTTTTATTTTTCTGTGATACAAATTACTTTAATGTGCAAGACAGCCATGGACCCACAAAAGATTATGAAATTGATGGAAAAATGGTATAATAAAAAAAAATTATTAATAAAACATTTAATCATTAAACTAGAGATGTGAATGGTAAAGAGAATGATCTTGCTATCTGTTCCATGTTTATAAATTATACATTTTCTTAATTTGGATGTATTTATTTATTTTCAAATTATTGTTTATGACACATGTTTGTTTTAATTTTAAAATTGATACACTTTTATATCTGTAAAGATTGAATATTTTGAGTTGGAATAAGATATATTAAGATTTTTCCCATTAAAATTAAATTAAAGGAAAAGTAGGCATTTTTATCTCTTCATTCAATAGCAGGATTTTCAGGAGCAAATTTAAACTCTTAAATTTGCATTTGTTTGAAACAATGGCAAGGGTTATTCAGGAATCTCTTCAGTGCATCCTTTACATCCTTGTTGCCTTGGCGGTAATTAGAGGACTCAGAGTTGGTAAAACTAGGGTGTAAATGATCCAAGATATTTTATCAGTATCTAATAAAGGATTGGCCTTGGAAGCAAATAAATGAATGAAAGAGTATCATAGAACACAGAGACAACAATCATGTGAGAAACACAGATAGAAAAGGCTTTTTGTCTTCTTTCTGAGGAGCAAAGAGCAAGGACAATGTGGAAGAGGATATCAGAACAATGATCATGGAAAATAACAAACTACTTCTCTAAAAGTTGAACATTGCTGTTTCTGGAATGTAGGTAGCAAAACAAGGTAATACTAACAAAGGGACATTATCACAATAAAAATGGTTGATTATACTTGAAGAGCAATAAGACAAAGAGAACACACAAGAGACGGCAGTGCAGAGGTCAGACTGTAGAGGTACAGGAAGAATAAAGCAGATCTGCCAGGACACACATATCATGTAGAATAAAGGTTTGCAAACAGCCACATAGCAGTCATAGATCATTACAGCCACAATAAAAACTAAGAATCCACTCAATTGGGCTTCACAACCACAAATAAGATATGTTTTGTTTCTTTTTTTTCACCCACATTAAGTTGACCAGCATTTTAGGGGCAATGATGGCAAAAGTGCTAAGCTGATGATAGTCAAGTATCACAGAAAAAACCTCATGGGAACTTCAAGTTTATAGTCAGCCCTGGTGAGGGTGATGATGCACAGATTCCAAGCCACGGTCATATCATAACTCACCAGGACTAAAAGTAAAGAGAAATATGGAGCACTGGATGTTACAAGACTATCCAGAGTAGGATTTCAGTCACACCGCTGAGATTCTTAGGTGCCATTTATTTTGTTTTTTTCATCATTTAATGGGAAAAATTGAAAGAGATTAATTGATTGTAAAATTTCATTTACTGTTAAGGAGTTACTCTTTGTTAAATATTTCATTTAAGAATTAGTTAACGGTACAGAATGGACACCAGATATTGCAGTGATAAAAGGCAAAATGTCAAAAAATTTTTTTTTTAATTTTAAAATTTTTTTTCTCATTTTTTGAATAACCCAATCCTTTAATTTTATTTTAATTTTAGTTTTTTTTTTTAAGTTTTCATGTATTTTATCTTACATTTAAACATCATTATTATTTCATTTTCCTATCAATTGTATTTGGCTATTGTATTGGCTTCATCTTTAAAGAGGCTTTGGATCACAGAAAGGTTACCACTGGGGCCGGAAAGGATCGTTGGTGGGGGGTGTCAGGGATGGGGGGTGCATGGGAGGAAGTTCACCTGAACATACATAAAATGTATATAAAATTATTCAAATTCTCATGGGGCATGGTCAGTGTGGGTGGAGAACCACTCAATAAATGAGAGAATACTGAATTCCCATCCTGGAGAGGTCTGCCGTATTCTCCAAGGGAGTATCAACAGTCCCCTAAGTGCAGGGGCAGTGTCTGGCAAAGGAGGATGATCCACTGATGGGTTCTTGTTATTGATGACTAGCCTTATGAGTCTTTGTTTTTGAAATTGAAACTTAGCCTATTGCTATAGGGTGCCTAAGGGTTGCCTCCTGAGAGCCTCCTTGTTGCTCAAATGTGGCCTCTCTCTAAGCCAAACTCAGCATATGAATGCATTACATTCCTCCCAGCTTGGGACATGACTCCCAGGGATGAGCCTCCCTAGCAACAAGGGATGACTAACAAGTGCCAACGGGCAATACAACTGGAAAAAGATCTCGAATAAAAGGGGGAAAAGGTAAAGACAAATGAGTTCATATGGCTAAAAGACTTCAAAGTGAGTTGGGAGATCATCCCAGAGGTAATGCTTATGCACATCTCAATAGGACCTCATAGGCTTCCAATGTGGATATACCCTAAACAGAGGGCCTCCCGAGGGCTCTGGAGACAGCCAGATCCTATATCAGGGCGGATAGCCCCAGAGTTTTGTGCCTTATCAGTGGGCCCTACTTTGAAATCCTTGCTCCTGAGAGTGACAGAGTTGGACCCAAATATGTCTTCCCTGCACATGGTCCATCTGTCCCTTCTATTCAAACCTATATGTGGTGCCGGAGTTTGTAGGTGTACTTCCAGAGACCGTAGTTTTTGGGCTGTCCATGTGCCAGCTTGGCCTGGAATCTTGGTGGAGCTGCAACTCCTACTCTATAGCTCAACGGAATCACCCTGGACACCTGGTGGGAAGATGATGATGGACAATGGCCATCCCAGGCAATGGAGAGAGTCTACAGCTGCAGGCAGGATAATCCCATCCATCTTATCCATGAGATATAAGCCCCCTCTCACCTGGAGGTGGAGTGGACATCACCATCTCAGACTCCTCAGGATTGGGGGAAGAGCTATGGACTAGAGTGGACTTGCTGGTATTCTGTTATAGACATATTGTGATTCATGCAATGGAAGTAATTACAACATTAATATGGAGACAGTGGCCACTGGATGCTTTAGGGGCAGGGAGAGGGAAAAGCAGTTGTAATACAGGGCTTTTTTCTGGACTTGGGAATTATCCTGAGTGACACTAAAATGACAGATATAGGCCATTTTATATCATCATATAACATGAAGAACTGTGTGGGAGAGAGTGTGGTCTACAATGTGAACTATGGTCCATGCTTAATGGGAAAGCCCCAAGATGTGTATATCTGTTGCAGGTGATATGTCACACTAATGAAGGGTGTTTATGTGGGAGGTTGTGGGAGGAGTGGGAGGTGGAGCATCTGGGAATCCCTACAATTTTTTTGTAACTTTTATGTAATTTAACTAACTTTAGAAAATTTTTTTAAAAATTAAAAAAAAAAGAATTAGTTAAGTTTTGTTCATAAATACAGAAAAGTTTCAGATCATAAGTGTTTTTCTTGTGACAAAGTTCAGAGATACAAAGTCACCAGTACCCATTGAGGATCTTAAAATTGTTTGATGAAGCTATTAAATTATTTAATCACTGACAGATCTATTTTAAATATTGGATAAATATACAGAGATAAAGATTACATATGTATATGATGTTATTACACAGATAATTTTTTCCAATAATAAAAGAGAGCTGACTTAAGAAGTTGATGAATGAGAGTGACCTCCAGTTACCTGTTTTTGAACCCTCCTCTTCAATCCCTATTTACCATTATCTTTGGCTATATCACTATTTCAGTTGGAAATGCTTCAGGTACCTTGGTACTTTCCCCATCTATTTCTATCATATCACTCTGCTGTACCTACTAAAACAGATTTACACATCAATACTCTTCTTTCTAAAGTGTTATTCAGTGAGCACTGAACCTTCCTTCCTTAAACATGTGTTTTTACTTCTGCCAAAATAAACTAGTGTTGTCCTATTATAGTGACTTCTATTTGTTCAGATTCTTCATTATTTTACTATGTTTGTACTGCCTTTCCTTTCCAGCTTATCTTTCTTTTCCTTAAATTGTTTAAAACTTGCTTTTGTTTAAAACAGATTTTATATTTGTTGCATTTTGGGTTCATTAAAGTTTGATATTTTTGTTTTTCTTTTATAGAAAAATTAATAGGGACATGCTAACATTTTTTTCTTGTCTAATTGTACCCAGAACTATGCTAAATATTTTGTCATAGTTATCTCATTCTGCCTGAAAGTGCTAGGGGATAGATAGAATTATTTTCATGCCTGACAAAGGGCTTGTGTACCAATAAATACAAAACACTGCTAAGAAATTAAATTACATAATTTAAAATTACATAAATGGCAAGACATCTCATTTTCATGGATAAGAAGACTTCACATTGTTAAGATGTCAGTATCACCGAAAGGGATCTACAGATTCAATGCTTTAATTATCAAAATCCATCAGCTATTTTTGCAAAAATGGAAAAGCCAATCCTTAAATTCCAATGAAGTTTTGCAAAGGGACTTGAATAACAAAATCAATATTGAAAAAGAAAAACAAAGTCGGAGGCCTCAAACGTGATGTCAAGCAGCTCTGAAAAATACGACA
The DNA here is from genome assembly GCA_029593785.1 of Cabassous unicinctus. NCBI lineage: Eukaryota > Metazoa > Chordata > Mammalia > Cingulata > Chlamyphoridae > Cabassous > Cabassous unicinctus. The sequence continues at coordinate 12,771 of JAQZBX010028288.1, read as the reverse complement.
CAATTGGTTGGCTTAAACAGCAAGACTATATTGGCTCATGGTTTCAGAAGCTAAATGTCCCAAATAAGGCATTTGCAAGACAATGCTATCTTCCCAAAATCTATACATTCAGGCAGTAACTTGCATACAATTCTTGGAGTTCCTTTGCTTATATTTCTGCCTCCTATCACATAGCAATTTCTCTCCCTTTTCTGTTTTCCACTCAACTGTATCTTTTGGCATCTCCTTGTGGCTTTCTCTAACTATATCCACATTCATTCTGCTGACACTGGTAATCTGGATTGAGGCTCACCCTGACTCATTTTGGTCCCATTTTAACTAAAAACATCTTTAAAGGACCCATTTACGGGAGTAACCCACAGGAATGCAGAATAAGATAAAAAAATATGCATTTCATTAAGGTCCATAATTAAGACTAACATACTTCCACTATCTGATTTCAAAAGTTACCGCAAATCTGTAGTAATAAAAACAGTTATATAATGGCATAAAGATAACCAATGGAATAAAATTAAGAGTTCAGAAATAAACCCATTATCTATGGCAGAATGATTTTTGACATGGGTTCAGAATACATTATTTGGGGGAAAGAATGGTCTTTTCAATAAATGAAGTTGGGAAAACTAGATATGCACATGAAAAAGAATGAAGTTTGAACTCTACCCCACACCATATACAACCAAAAATGGATCAGTGACCAAAGCATAAGAGCTAAAAACATAAAACCCTTAGACAAAAACAGAGAGAGAAACCATATATATGTGTGTATATATATACGTTTCTACAATAAATGTTTTAAAAGTTGTATATATATATATTAAACCCCAATAATTATTTTACTTTTCTTTTGGCATTTTCTTGTCTATTTGCTTTAAAAGTATAATGGGTAGGTCAGAATAATTCATCTTTGTATAATCAGCTTTTAAAGTAATACTCAGGAAAGGTAGATGCTCTAAACATATTTATTGACTAACTGAGAAAAATGAATGAATGGATGAGTGAACTAATTAACTCTCCAATACAAAAAATTTTTGAAATCAAACAGGATTTTTTCCTCCAGTGCTTTAAGCAGATTTTATTATTATTTTAATTTTTATAAAGAAATGGTGAAAACTTGCATAGGTTTCTCTAAATTATTGACTCCCTTAAGGTAGGGCATGACTTTTACTTCTTCATCTTGATAGTTTTGATATCTAATATGGGCTGGCATATTCTATACTATCTATATTATAGATAGTATGGAATATTCTATATTATTTTGTATATATAAATAATACAATGTAACATAATGAAGTAAAAGACAAATTGTGGAACACAAAGAAGCATTATCAAGACTGTTATCAACTTTAAGCTACTCATTACAATGAATGGAGATACAAGAAAGAGACACACAGATAAAGGAAGCTGCCATATTTGATCTTGCCATCTGAGAGGGGACTGTAGGAAAGCATAGAAGCCCCAAGAGGCTGAAAGCAGTCCTGGAGTCTGGATCCAACAAAGCACAGAGGTACTGAAATAGGACCCTGAGGAGTTGGACCCACAGAGCAGCCCATGGTTGAGGAAACAAGCCCCATGCCTAGTTGCCCACAGCTGATCTCTGGAAGTCTGTAGACTCTGGAGGGGAAGGAAGAGATCAGCAGCCATCTTCCCCACTTGGCAGGATGCTAGCATCAACCGCAGGTGACCTCGGTGAGAAAGCATCTTTGATGGTACCTTGATTTGGATATTTCAGGCTTTGAAATTATAAGCTTTTACCCCCAATTAACATCCCCATTGTAAAAGCCAACCCAATTCTGGTACTTTGCTTCAGCAGTCCTTTGGCAAACTACTACAGTAGACAAGGAAAGCCATTAGGATTTTTTTTTCTAATTTACTTGATGCTCCTGGTAAACAGCCAACTTTGAATCAACAGATCTGATGAAAACTTCTCATTGGTTAGATAACTAAAGTGATATTTGGAGTAGTGAAATTATATATATAATCATTTAATTGTTAATTTATTCAAAAATACTTTTGGGGGCCTACCACATAAGGGAGAAAAACAACAAATCAACAAGTCAAGAGCTATAAACACCATTAAGAGGAGCAAGGCTGAGAAAAAGAATACAGGATGAATTATTGTTGTAGTCTGACATATTATAGAGAGGTGCAGGGTGGTCCTCTATGGTGAAGTCAGTTAAGAAACAAATCTGAAAAAAAAGAGATACAGCATAACACTAGGATTCCATTTCAGTAATCCATTTTTAATCATGAGAAGACAATAAAGATTGTCAGATATTTGAGTAAGCCTTCACTTAGAAAGAGAAAAAAAGAAGCAAATAATAAAATGAAAATGGAAAAAACTCAAAAGGCAGGCAAAGGTAAATTGAGTCAGACAGAAATACTGAAAGGAAATTTTCAAATAAGGGGAGACATTCTAGAAGATGTAGGTGTCAGGAAATACTGTTATAGCAAGACAGAATGTCTAAGTGTGGAGCAACACTTTGGAAGGTAAAACCAGTATAGCTATGGAACTCAAGAAATTCCAGATAGAAAGAATCATGAATTGGGCATATCTCCAAGAGTTAAGGTAGTTCTACACTAAGAAAGTATTTTAGATCCATCATTAAAGAAGAGGATGAGTCATTGAGCATGAAACTGGAAAAACTATCTTGACCCATTCTTAACATAAATCTGTACCTCCTTCTAATAGTCAGAATATCCATATTTAAACACAGGGGAATAGAAGAATAAAAAATAAACTCCATATAATTGAGTGCAAAAGGATAAATGAAAACAAATTATATTCCAAAATTTAATAATATCAGAGCATAAAAAGGCAATATAACAAGCAATTAAATAATTTAATATGAATAATGAAAAAGTAAATTTTTAAGAAGCTAAAACTTCAAGAAAATCATATTTCCAAAACTAGGAGGATATGATAAAATGAGTAACAGAACTCAAAAATAAACTAGAAATAAAACAAACAGAAATCTAGAATAATTTAGTTTAATATGAGAAAAATAGTCACCATAAAAAGAATATTTAAGGAAAAAAATGAAAAGGAAAGATATGAAGAAAAGTCAATTTCAATGAGGAAGAGAATTAACAATTTGAGAGAATCAAACAGAACTAAAATGCTAAATTGCAAATTCAATATATTAAAAACTTGACTCGTACAAATATAAAATTAGTACATGGTAAAAAATTATTTACTATTGCACAAATAAAAGAATCAGTAAGATGATAAGGAATTCAAAGAGCACTTAAATACTTATTTTATAAGGCACAACAATGTAAGATTTTGTTTCCTTTTAAATTTATATGGGCAGTAATATGCATATAGATAAGTACAGATATCATAAGTGTAAATGAATTTGTGTGAAGTGAAACTAATCCTGTATATTGGACCAAGAATAGAATGCAGAATATTGCCATCACTCCAGAAGGGGCCTTAAGTTCTCTTCTAGTCAGGAATGGTAATGTGTTTGTTTAGGAAGGAACTGTCGAAAATCCTGTTGTTTGATAGCTTGGACCCCTTGAGCTTCATGCAAAAATGACAAGGTTTTTGAGAATTTTGTATGAACAGAGACACTGCTAGGTTGAGAGAAAGGGACAGAAATGGACAAAATGAATAAAAAATGGCTTCAAGTTTAGAACTATGGAATTAGATGTCTCCCCTTAATTGATCATTTCAGGCCAAGACTGTGGGAAGGACAGGATTTCTGACCCAGGACTTGAAGGGTGCAGACATCTGTTCAGATGTTCAGGGAGAGTTTAGGTGCCACAACGTTGTAAGAGGATGTATTTTATTCTTCAGCTTCACGGAGAGTTTGGAAAGGGTGGGGCCTATGCCCTATTGTTTGCTTAGAGCAGGACCACTGTCCAGATGCATGGAAAAGGTGGGGCTGAAACTTCAACATGTGCTGACGGCAAAGCCTTCATCCACAGATAACACCCAGAGTTTGAAATATTTTGGAGTTTGCTTGGCTTGTTTTCAAACTTGCTTGGGGGCCATACTGCTTTTTCCTTTTAATTTATTTCCTTTGGAAATGGATAGCCTATACTGTGTCTGTACCACTATTATATTTTGGAATCAGATAACTTTTTTTCTAGGTTTCACAGATCCAAAGACTAGGGAGGAATTTTGCCCTAAGATGGACCATAGCCACAACTAAGATGGATGAATGCATTTTGCTCTTGGGAAGAACATGCTTTTTTGCATTTCAGAGGGTACACTGTGGTATATTGAATTCTGTACCCCTATTTAGACATATTCTTAATCTTAATCCTTATTCCTATGAATATAAACACTTTTCTACATAGGATCTCTTGAACATATTATTTTCTTTTATGTCATAGCCAAAATAAATTACAGTGGGTCTTAAACAATATTACTGATGAATTTTATAAAGAAGACACTGGACACCAGACATTGGAGAAAATGACATAAGAAGAAGCTGGAAATCAGCAGAAACAAGACGAGCAGACACAAGAAGAGAGAGAGAGTCACCATATGACAGAAAGCAGAGATACAAGCCAAGGAACCCAAAGGATTGCAGCAAGCCAAGACAGGAATGCTACAACTTTAGGGAGAAAGCAAGCCTTGCTTATATCTTGAATTTGGTTCTCTATCCTTCAAAACCATGAGCCAATAAATTCTTTTGCTTAAGCCAATCCAATATGTGGTATTTGTAATGGAAGTCTAACAAACTAAGAGGGTTTTTGACAGAACTAAGATGACATACATTAAGAGATTTGTTATGGAAATTGGCTTATAATATGACTGTGGGGATTACCAAATCTGAATTCTGTAGGGCAGGCTGTGAGATGGAAACTCTCATGAAGATGAAGTTGAATTTCCCACTAGAAGCTGACTGGCTAATGTAGAAGCAGAAATTCTTTCTGACTTTTGAAATCCTCAGTTCTGTTTTTTATGACCTCCAAGTGATTAGATTGGGAAACTCTCCTCATTGCATAAGTTTTGGATGCAATCAGCTGATTTTAGATGCAAATTAATTTATGAAATACTTTCACAGTGACTATCAGTCCAGTGTCAGCTTCACCAAACAAATGGACTCTGTAATCTGCCCAAGTGGAAAGAAGAAATTAACCATCACAGGGCACTGTTTATTAACTCGGCACTCATATACATATACTTAAATCATTCTTAATCCCCAAATAAAGACAATAATATAGTCATACTTCTGTGTAACATGATATAACTGTCCTGTGTACAACAGAAAATGCATAAGCCTTTCTCCAGTAGAACATGCAAGTTCTTGAGTGATATTCACTCTTATCCTCTAACTTCAATACTATGACATAAAGTTAATATAACCTATATTTTATGATAAGGGATAAGAGAGAGAAGAATCTTTGTGTTTCCTTGGTTTTCTCTCACATAACATTGTTCTCTTTTCTATTCTGAGTTTCTATGAATCTCCAGCTTCTGGGTTTTCCGTGTAGTTTTCTCTTTACAAAGCCTCCAGTAATCCAGGTTAAAACCCACACTCATTTAGTTAGACTTCACCTTAACCAAAAGTGAAATGTTCAAGAGGTCCTATTTACAATTAGCTCACATTCACTGAGATATTGATTAAGATTAAGAACGTATCTAAATCTAAATTGGGGTGAAAAATTCAACCTACCACAATACCTTAACAATATTAAATCTTTCAATCCATTAACATGGGATGTCTTTCCAATTATTTTGATCTTCTTTAATTTATTTCAGCTATATTTTGTAGTTAGTGCACAAGTCCTTCACAGCCTCAGTTAAATTTATTCCTAGCTAGCTCATTCTTTTGGGCTTTCTTTTTTAAGGAAGTACCAGAAATTGAACTTAGTATTTGTGAAGCAGGAGTTGAACCACTGAGCTACACACACTCTGTAGTTCATTCTTTTAGATACTATTGAAAATGGAATTGTGTTCTTGATACTTTCAAATTGGATTGTTCATTACTTATATATAGAAACATCACTGATTTTTGACTGTTGATCTTGTACGCCACAACTAAACTGAATTCATTTAATAGCACTAGAAAACTGTTGTGGATTATTATTATTTTTTTGATTCTCTAGTATGCCATGTGGAAATAGAGGTAGTTTTATACTTTTTCCTTTCTAGTTTTCATGTCTTTTAGCTCTCCTCCTTGCCTAAATGCTCTGGTTAGATCTTCCAGTATAATACTGAATAGAAGTGTTGAAAGTGGTCATCCTTATTCTTGTTCCTGACTTGAGGGGGAATGATTTAAATCTTTCCCCATAGAGAATGATGTGCTGTGAGTTTTCCTATATGCTCTTTATCATGTTTAGGAAGTTCCCTGCTAGTCTTAGATTATTTCATTTTTTATATTTTGGAGGTACCAGTGATTGACCTTGGTACCTTGTACATGGGAAGCAGGTGCTCAACCACTGAGCTACACCTGCTCCCCTAGATTTTGAGTGATTTGTCCACATTAAATGGTGCTGAGGTTTGTCAAATGCATCTGCTATGTCAATTGAGATAACCATGTTTATTTTTTTCTTTTGTTCTCTTAATGTAGTGTATTACATTGATTTACTTTCTTATATTGAACCACCCTTGCATTTCTTGGATAATTCCCACTTCTTTTTATATAATCCGCTGGTTATGGCTTACTTATATTTGTTTAAGATTTTTGCATTTTCAAGGGATATTGTGATGTGTTTACATGGCTTTGGTATCAGTGCAATTCTAGACTCATAGCATGAGTTAGGAATTGTTCTTCCCTTCATTTTTGTTGTATTTGTTGTTGAAGAGTTAGATGCCTTTTTGACAGTTTATAGAATTCATCAGTGAAGCTACATAGCCCTTATCATTCCTTTGTTGGAAAGTTTTAGATTACTGATTAAATCTTTTGTTATTGGTCCTTTGAGAGTTTCTATTTCTTCTTGAGTCAGCATAAGTACTTTGTGCATTTCTAGGGATTTTTTCCTATTTCATCTAGATTGTATAACTTGTTGCTATAGAAATAATATAAGTAGTATTTGCTTATAATCATATTTAAACTTATTTCTATATGGCCAGTAGTAGTGTCCTCATTTTACATTACTGTTACTGTACTTTTTAGCTCCAGAATTTCTTTTCAACTACATCTTTTAATTTCTATCTCTATATTGAAATTCTTGTTTTAATCATATATTATTTTCTTGATTCTTGTTTGTCTTTTGCTCATGATTTCTTTCACTCATATTTAAGACACTTGTTTTAAAGGTTTTTTTTAGTAAGTAAAATGTATCAGGGCTATTTTATGTCACTTTACATGTTCCTTTCAAATGAGCAAACTATTCTTGTTTCTTTGAATGTTTTTTGACTTTTTTGAAATCTGGACATTTGAATATTTTAATGTGTTAGCTCTGGAATTCAGATTCTTACCCTTTCAAAAATTTGCTTTAGTTTTTTTTTAATTGTTGAAGGGGGTATTGGTATAATTGTTTAGGGATTTTTCAACCCTATTTTTGCAAAGGCTGTATTTCTTAATTATATAAACTATAAGTCTCTTTTTCTTTAGCTTGTATTCAGCTTGCTAGTGTGATGACAGAGATTCCTTGAAATACAGGAGCTAAAATAACAATAAAAGCAAAATACACCTCCCTCAATTTTTACAGATTAGGTCTGTACTGAGTCTCTCCATTAAAGCTTTTCAGCCTTCCCCATTGGGGTCAATTTCAGTGGGAATGTATTTATCATTTCACTTTACATTAGATGTTTCATGTAAGAATTTTTTAGTTATCATTTATTAGATTGATAAGTTTCTTTCCATCTATTCTGCTAGAAAGTTTATTATAAATTGATGTTGAAATTTATCATATGCTCCTTTTCATTGGTAGTTTAAATTACAATGGTATTAATTACACAGATTAATTTTCCTGTATGAAATCAACCTTGAATTCTTGCATATATGCAATACTCTTTAGCTGTATCACATATTTCAAAATATACGTATAACTTTTACAAACTGCCCTAATCTTATGAGTATAGCTCAATATGTCTTAGAGTAATATACAACAGTGTAAGCTTTTTTGGGGGGGTGTATGGTTTCTTTCACTTAACATGATGCCTATGTGATTCATCCTATTTCGCTTTCTCTTTCCTTCTCCTCCTCCTTCTTCAACTATGTATAAAATTGATTGTTGAATGACTTAGTTTTCCATGGCTCCTATTACAAAGTACCATAGACAATTTTGCTTAAATAAAAAAAAATTATTGTCTCACAGTTCTGGAGGCTAAATGTCTGAATCAAAGTATTGGCAGAACCATGCTTCATCTGAAATGTGTAGAGTTCTGATAGGCTGGCAATCCATGATGTTTCTTGACTTATGGTATAATTTTATCTCCAAATTTGCTCTACTTATACAAATACCAGTCATATTAGATTAGAATCCACTGCAATCTGGTTTGCATCATCTGAACTAATCACATTTTCAAAAACCCTGTTTCCAAATAAAGTCACATACACTGGACCATGTGTAGGAATTGAACTTGCCTTTGGAGGGGGACAGAGTTCAATTCATATCTGTCTACAATCTGGACCCCAAAAAGCCATGTCCTTCTCACATGCAAAATATACCCACTCTATGAAAAACTTAAGCCATTTCAGGAACAAATCGAAAATCAAAATCTGATCAACTCTCACTTTGGTAATGGTCTATCCTGATTAAACCTCCTGCCCATGTGAAGACCATGAAACCTAGGAAGCAAGTTATCTGCTTCCAAAATACAATTTTATGATGGGGTGTAGAACAGGCATTCCCATCCCAAGAGAGAGAAATTGGAAGAAAACAGGGGTCACAGATCTCAAGCAAAAATTCCATTAGATTTTGTGGTTCGGGAGTAGTCTTTATCTTGATGCTTTGTCCTCTTGGCCTGATGGAGTGGCAGCTAAATGATCGCTGACTATGAAGATGAGAGCCCCACTCTCTCCAAAGACCAGGGTTGTAGGCATGTCCTTTGGACACTGAAGAGGATATACCACTCTCTCAGTACATGAGGGTAAGACTGTTCTCTTGACTCAAGGAAATACTTGTAGTTGAGACATCTGTGTACTTGATTCTCTCCTTGCAGTAATTCTTCCTTTATTTTGTTCCATCTCTGTACCTTTCAATCCAGGCTGGAAGCATTTCTCTTGATACATAATTGTCAAGAAACGTGTTGGTCTCTGAGCAATCCATGGGAGTTCAAAATATTAGACAGAAGGATACTCCAAAGATCTTTCCTGAATTAACATAGGTTTATTGCTGTCTTTTTCTGTGTCTTTACTCACTAGTGCTATCTAAAGACTTTTCACATATAATAAACTGTTGTAAATAACCTAATTTACTGTACATATATTCTAAATTTTCACAGGTATTCCCTGATCCTGTGTAGGGCAATCTTGACCTCTTTTTTCTTTAAACTATAGATCATGGGATTCAACATAAGTATTACCATGGTGAAAAATACAGAGGCCATTTTATCAGTATCAAAGGAGTGACTGGACTTGGGTTGCACATACATAAAAAATAAAGTCCCATATAACACAGCTACCACTGACAGGTGAGATCCACGTGTGGAGAAGGTCTTTTGCCTGACTTCTGCAGAGTTTATCCTGAGGATGGCCTTAATGATTAGCATGTAAGACAAGAAGACTATTAGAAGAGATGAAACCAGATTAAATGCTGAAAAGAGCAGTATTATCAACTCAAAATCACGTGTGCTTGAGCACAGCAAACATAGCAATGGATGACTGTCACATTAGAAATCACTAATGACATTATAGCCATGGAAGGATGAAATAAAAATCTTCATGTTGGTTAGCAGAGACACAAAGGCACTATATGGATAGGGAATTGCCACCAGCAACCAGCATACTTTCTGGGACATCACATCTGTGTAGAACAGAGGGTTACTGATGGCCACATTGTGGTCATAGAACATTGCTGAAAGAATGAAAAGTTGACTAATGATGAACATGATGAAGAAATCTAGCTGTGTAGCACAGCACTTAAAGGAGATAGTATTTTGATTCACTATAAAATTCCCCAACATTTTGGGTCCCACAGCTGTTGAGTAACCAAGATCAATGAAAGCCAGGTGTCTGAGAAAAGAGTACATGGGGGGTTGTAACCTAGAGTCCATCTTGGTGAGGACGATCATGTAGATGATGAGGAACAGCCCAAAAAATAGAGCCTGCAGCTCAAGGTGGTTTGTAATCCCAATCAGAATGAATTCATTTAGCACTGTTCGATTTTGTGTGTCCATCCAAGCAATTAAGGAAACTTATTGTGTGAAGATAAAAACAGTCATTGGATTTCAGGAGATATCACCTGGGAAAAAATTCAGTATACAAAGTCATTATGTGTAAGATAAATCCATTTAAAATATTTTAGATGAAGGAATTTAAAGTAAGACCCTCATCTATCAATGAAAATAGAACCACATTTAGAAGCTATCATAAGATATTTAGTAAATATTTTAATTGTGTGTCAGATACTGGTCACCATCACAGGATATATACAATTCTTTCATGGCTTGGTTAGCAACAGCATATTTGATAAATCTGGCCTACTCTGGAAATCCTGATATTCTTTTTATTTTTTTATTTTTAAAATTCACATAATTGTTTAAAACATACCACTTTTTAAAGAAGAAATTATATTAAAAATAATAGCCTTTCGCTTCTTTCCTTTACACTTAGGTCCAAATATCCAAAGAAAACCATAACTCATTCAGCAGACTTTGATTTACTTCCTCTCATTCTTAACTTCACATTTAAATAGTACTCTCATTTCATTTTTAAATTGTATTATCACTCCATTGTGTAATGATAGGTAAAAATCTAGCTCATTTGTAGGAGACCCCAACATGCCTACTCTAATGCATTTATATCACTTTAAAATTATGTATCCAAAACGGCAACATTCTTCTGGATTATACAAAACTCATAACTCATCCTCTGCAACTCATCCAAGGAGGTCAGTTTAGCCTTGTTTTTACAAAAGGTATAAACAGTATTTATGGCCCACCATTTAAACAACATCAGTATATAATTAACATCAACTTTTAAAAGTACCCTTTAATCTACTTTTTGTCTCTATGAATTTGCCTATTCTAGACATGTCACATGCAAATAGTCTTAACTGAGATTAATAAATTGCTCAGATTAAGATCATACTGCTTACTTTGAAAGGAAAGGGGGAAAAAATAGGAAGAGAGATAGAGAAGAAGGAAGAATCTGGAATGACTCTAAAAATACATCAGAACTGGTAGTCTATAGGTGATTGCATCAGGAGAGATAAGTACACATATTATTTTAAAATTATAAAATAAAAAGGACAAACACTCATACACCTTTTATCCCTCAAAGTTAACAAAGCCATGAGCCCTTATAAATGTTCCAGTCATAATTGGATAAAATACAGTGCATTATTTCGGTAAGGAAACATGAAGTACACAATACAGGGACATCAGTGAATGATATAACTTTGTGGTTGAATGTCAAATCACTATTATGCAGTTTGTTATAACCTTTGAATATATTTTTGATCTTCACTACTTCATTATAATTATAATTATATCCCAGTATTCCAGATTCTCAAATACGTAGACAAAATCCTATAGGCTGAGCTACACGGTTTGCACTGTAGCTGTGTCATAATACAGGGACATGAGGAGAGGTCTGGGAAGGTCTCATCCTTTTCCCATTCCCAAACATAGTTTTCCCTCTTCACCTGTAATATGTAAAATTTTAACATGGAATGCAGGTAAGGAAGAACACTTCCCTTAATGCATTTAGGTATACTATGAGAAAGGAAAGGGAATACCCAAGCCTAGAGCTGTGGCATATTTAAGGCATGGTGAGTTCACCAATACTGAAAGGAGAATATACACATCTGATGTAATTCATCTAAGGACTGACTTTCCCTGAACCTTTAATTGTGCTTATTGTAAACTCAGTTTGGGCCTCATTGAAATATATTCAGAGATACTTCCAAGCCTTGACTGTCACTATTCATTTGGAAATGCATGAAACTTTAATACAAAAATAGTTGGGCCAAAGCATTTTATTATTGTGCTCTGATGAATATATTAGCCTAAGCTAAAATGTCTAATATTTTCTCACTTTGCCATTAATTTAGTATTGTGAATATCACTGTTGCACAAAACTCTTTCTCCCCACTCCATATCACATTGGGCAACTTCTGAACAACTGTGTCCAAGCTGCAGCTTCTCTGACCTTCCTTGAGACAATTCCAAGATTTCTGCAAGGCTTGTCAAAGCATTTCAAGTGATTGAGCCACACATGTGTACAGGAGTAACTTGCTCTCTTGCACACTTTGTTTGCTTTTCTCCCCTCCGTGTCAAATGTTTCCCATTCCTACATTTATGCTTCCAGAAATCACCTACCAATTAAACATCATAGGCCAAGTTCTTGTCAAAGGATCTACTCAAGAGGGAATTTAAACTCTGAAAATCCTCATCTCTTGTATGCTATTAGTAAAATGAGAACATAGATACCTGTGGCACTAATGAAATTCTGAGATGTAATTAAAGGGGACAATAATAATATATCACATTACTGAATAACTGGAAGCTCCCATTGAAAAATATTAGTATTTGAAACTTAAACGGTACTCAACGTCAATAACCCTGACCTGACCATCAACATCTTTGCTAAGACGACCTTCTAGATGAAGGTTTCAAACAATCTTTACTCCTTTTCCCCCTCAGAATTTTCATTGGGATTTCCAGTATCAATATAGAAATCATAAAAAAAGAAAGAGATG
>JAQZBX010028287.1:14000-27982 GCA_029593785.1 Cabassous unicinctus | reverse complement strand
CAAATACAGATAGCCGTTGAATGATGATGCCAGGATACAAACCATGGTTAGTCTGAGAATAAGCCTGCATTCAAACCTTCCACCACACCAGGCCTGTCAACTGTGCTGAGAAAGCTAACAGTTTTAGTCTGTCTATAGCTGGAGTGACTAAGAGTGGATGGCTGCAAATAAGTGAAGCTGACTGTTATTGTAAGACTTTATATCAATGACAACTGACTTGTCGATTCAAGAATTGGGGTATCTGAAGTCAGAAGAAACTTTAGAATTCAGCAGCTCACCACGCTCCCTCTTGATCATGAGGATTCCCTCTGTGTTACCTGCTTTTTGACCACCTTCTTGTCCTGTTTTTAAGCTGAGAACCTTGAACTCTTGGTACACAGGTTCTGTCTCTGATATTATAAGTCTTTGGAATTCCATCATGGTTTATTTATAGTGTTTTTACATGTACTTTTTTGCATCATTTTTTAGTAGTTGCTCTGGGTATTGCAATATACATATGTGACTTCACATATGAAGCATGGAATCAACATTTTAATATGTCAAGTGAAGTATGGAAACCTTATTTCCATTTAAGTTCCTTTACCTTCCCCACTCTTAAATATCATTGTCTTGAGTAGCAGATGATGTTAATATTTTTGTTTAAATCATCAAATATGATTTTAAAAACTCACAAGAAGGATAGTCTATTATATATAACCATATTTCTACACTTTCTGTTGTTTTTCTTCCTTCCTGATGCTCCAAGTTTCCTTTTTAATCATTTTCTTTTTGCTTGAAGAACTACCTGTAGTCATTTTTTGAGGGTATGTCTCTTAGCAACAAATTTTTTTATATTTCCTTTGTCTGAGAAAGATTTAGATTTCCTTTACTGTCCCTTCATTCCTTAAGGTTAGTATAGCATTATATATAACATGTGATTGACAGTTCTATTGTTTTAGGACTTGGAAAATGTTTTGCCACTTCTTTCTGGTCTCCATGGCCTCCGCTGTCATTCAAATAAGTGTTTCCCTATTAGTAATGTGTCATCTACTGCTCCATCCTCCAGCTCACTGATTCTCTCCTCTGTCATGTTTGATCTACTATTGAGCCTATACAACAAGTTTTACTTTTTATTTCTGTTATTGTATATTTCATTCATATCCTTTCCATTTTTTATAACTTCTACATAGTTTCTGAATTTGTAATTGCTTATTGAGGCATTTTTATGATGACATTAAAGTCCTTATTAGATAATTATAACATCAGATTTATCTTGGTTTTAGTATCAGTTCATTGTCTTTTCTCATTCAAGTTGTGATATTTTCAGTTCTTAGTATGATGGATGAATTTTATTATATCCCGGATATCTTTTTCTATTAAGTTAGGAAACCTTTGTCCCAATTAAATCCTTTATTTTAGCAGGCAATCACCCCATTTAGGTTTAGCATCAAGGTCCTTACCTACTTTTGTGGGCTGTGGTGCCAATGACAGTTGAATTTTCAGGGTCTTTGTAGTGTTATTTTGATCTCATTGGTTTATCTGTCGTGACTGGGGCTCCCTGGTCCCTACTGGTGCTGCCTAAATGGAACAATGAGTTTCTCCAGGCCAGGGAAAGAAATTATGCAATATTTCAGGAATAATATATATTATATGTTACATATATATATTTTATGTATTACTTTTTGAAGGAGATCATTGTAGATGTGAATATAAAATTACATGAATTTTGGTATAAACATGTTTTTAAAATTAACTTACTATAGATAAGAAAGAATTCTAATCTAGACTGTGACAAAACCTATTTTTTTTTATTTTTATGTCTAATCAGGTTCCTGACAATTGAGTGTTTGAAGTTTGACTTGATTAAAATTGAGTAGGACAGCCAATAATTAGTTTATCGTGATTTTTGTCATTTACCAATGAACATATCCTCTTGTGATACCAGATTGAATGGACAAAATTAGTGTATGTATCCTAGATAAATAATTTAGATAGCTATCTTAATTTTTCATTCATCTAGTTCTATCTCATATCCCTCCATTCAATCCCTATCCCATACCAAAATGCATCATATAGAGCATATCTCAATGGGAAAAAAGTACTTAGAAAAGACTTTTAAAAAGAACAAATTCCCTTGTTTTTAAATTGGAGGAGATAATGCTATTTTTAGTATTTCTCACTGGATATCAAGCCCTATTATTTTTCACTTGGATCATATGAATATGGCAGATATTAGCAAAGTTTATGTTTCCAACTGAATGTCAGAAGCATATGCAGGACTTTATGATAAGAAAAGGTGAAAATATGAATCTTTTCACTGAGCTATCTTCTCTCCTGTTTTCATTTGTTTATATTTAGAATTTGTCTATAATTGTTGTTTCTACTCTAAGTCTGTCATTATTTTCACAGTATGGCTGCATTTGCAATTATGTAATAGAAGTGTGGATGTGGGGGTAGGGGAGGTTTTTAATCTCAAAATCTTTGGCCAGTGGCAAGGCAGATCACCAGAACCTACCAGATGGAACTTCTTCAAAATCTATGAATCTATGGATTTTTTCTTTGTAAAAATTAAAATAAAAACTATAAACCAAAACTCTCTCTCTTTATATATCTATACCTATACCTATATCAATATTGATATATATATATATTGAGAGAGAGACATATAAAATATACTTATGATGCCTGTAACAATTTTATGGCAAATGATGATGTCAAATGAAGTACAGGAGATAGAATTTATGTGAACCATATGTCAGTATTAAGCCATGACTAGTCATAAAAATACAATGATTGTATCAAATTTAAGTAACTTTTACATAAGACGCACTTGATATGTTTTTTCCCTGCTGGATAAACATTTAGGGACAACCCCAACAATATTTATAATTTGTTAAAGACCTACAAAAAATTGTGCTACCCCCCTTGTTTCACACATGTAATTCTTTAAAGTACTTATGAACTCATTTTCAAGATGGCTCAGATTGTTAAAATTCCAGAATGACAATGGAAATAAAATTAAACAATTCTCCAGATTATATGTATGCTATTTGTGATTCTGCAGAAAATAAGTTTGTGTGAATCGCCTGCATCTTAGTTTGGCAAGAGTATCCTGGCATATGCAGGTCTTTTTTAAAAAATGAAGCAGAGTGCTAATTATTCATATTTCTCACAAGCACTTTGGTTTTCATCATTGTCATGCTTTTGCAAGAGCATAAGCAGTTTATTTTAAAAGCCCTACTAATTGTAAATGAGTAGGAGAAATGATGGTGACCTAATTGGCTTTAGGACACCAGTGTATCCAAGAGACTTTCCCAGCCAACCAGGAGGCTAAAGCATGGGGACATTCAGCAGGAGCTGCCTGGAAACTTTTATTAATATTCCATGGGAGTTTACAAGCCTTATTGCTGTTCTAAGACTCTGTAATTGTATCTCCTAGAGACATCTGGCTCTTATTCTCACTCTGGAATTCTAAGTTCAGGAAAGTGCAGGGCCCAGGACATGGTATGCTGGGGAGGGTGAGTATGATAAATGAGGACTGACTGGTGCCGAGTAAACTGCACCGCACCCTAGCGTGGGGTTTACAACAACAAGATTGATGAGCTGCATCTGGCGGAGATCCAGGCTGGCCTCCGTGCAGAATTGCTACAGAATTATAAATTTTAAGACTGAGCTTGAAGTGGGCACTGAGCTTCCAACAGGTCTGATGTGATCCTTGTCCAGATACTATCATCTAAATCCATATACCCCCTGGTAAGGATTGGGGTGCTGAAGTTTAAATCTCCCTTGTCTGATCCAACTTCCTTTAGATAAGTATATCTCATTCGATTTAAGAAAGTGGGGACTCTAGCTGTCTCTCCAACAATGAGGGCCTTCTACTGATATCTGACAATACCGTGGTGCTACAGGTTGTCATAATCCAGAGTCCAAAGAACAGCAAGGGACTCACTCTTTTATATTTTAAGTTACTTGACAACGGATCCAACTCTGCTCTATGTTGGGTTCTGACAATATTGAATCTGATTGACAAACCTGTCAACTAGCAATTAATAGAATAATACTCAAAAGGCCAGAAAAGCAATGTGAGACCAGACTTTAATTAAAAGATGATAAAAATGATTACATACTTCCGAGATAATTAATACAAGGGATAGTTCTTATTCATAATACATTTAAATGAAGAGGTTGTTAAAATATATGGTATGAGAAGATGCTGAAATGATTATATTTCTAGCTTTTAAATATCTTTCCATTGTAACTTAGTTATTTCAGAAAATTTAATTTTTAACTTCTAAGTATAAAAGCAAATTATTGACACCTCAAAGTCATACATTTCTCATCATTAAAGTGGGGCTAAAAGTATCAAAGTATCAAAGTTTTTGAAGGGGATATCTTAGGTGATTTCAAATGCCACTGGCATTCATTTTCATGGCAAAAATACATAAAAATTATTTTAAGATCTATAAAGATGCATTTACTTAATCAATTGCCTCTTAAGAAATTCTTAAGTGAATTCTAACTTTTTCTCTTACCTTTTAGCTTTTGAACTAGTAAAATTAGCTATGACCCATACTAATTTGATTTAAGTTTTGCTGAATGTTTATTCAAAATATCTAATTAGATTTAGGAAAAAAACAAGATAAATTTCCGGGAAGAGTCCATAAGTCTAAGAAAGGAGTAATACTAGAAGACACTGAATTTAAATGCTCTGATTGATCTTATGTTTAATTTCATACCATTGCTATGTTTCATGCAGAGATCTATATCCAGTAGTGACAGCATATGTTCTTCAAAATCTCAAGCAGAAATAGAAAATCTCATATTTTTGGGGTTGTGGCTTACTTTGGTATCTCACAATATAAATCACATCTCATACGTCTATATTTACTTAATTATCCATTAGTAACATTTAAAGTTAGCTTTGGCCAAATGCTTTCTGAGAAAATTAGAAGAACTGGAAACAATTCCAAGAATAAAATAATAATAGTTAATAATTGTTGGCCACTTAGTACCGAGCATAATTCCAACTGCTTTACATGGATTGTGTGTTGTCCTCTCAATGACCCTATGAAGTAGTTATTATTATGGCCTTTATTTTATAGTTTAGGCAACTGAGTTTCATAAGGTTAAGTACCTTACCCAAGATCATAGAGCTAGTCCATGACAAAAAAAAAAAAAAGTTGTTTTTCCTCCCTTTTCTTTGAACAAAGTCACATGATTTGTACTTAAAATTTGGTTATAAAGTGATAGCAATTTTTGGTTCAATGGATAAAACAGGTTGGAGTTGTCTGGCCATGTCACTTATTTCCAGGATCTGGCCTTCAGTGAGGAAATTCAAAGAAAAATACTGAGGAGGTAGAACTTAAGCAGAGTCATGAGGACTGACATAGAGATATTTTAATACATATAAGAAAGAGAGAACCAACCTTGTGGAGACACTGTAAAGCAGCCGAGAAGAGTGGTTAAGACTGGCTTTGGAGTCTCCCAGGCCTGGGTTAAAATCCTGGCTTCATGTACTATTTACTATGTATGTGACCTTGAGCAAATTATGGGCTAACCTTAGTAAGTAACACATTTCTCATCCTTAAAGTGGGGCTAATGTTAGTCTGTGAAATAAAATGGCCTAAGCATGTAGGTGATAAATACATGTTCATTATTATTATTGGTATTGCTTATATTATTTTACCGTTATAACTGGTTTCTTGAATGGTCTGAACCCAGTAGGGTATAAACATTCCTCTGGTCTCTTTACCTAGCTGTGCTATGTTGAGTGTCTGTTTCCTGCTGAGTGGTGGATCCTTTAATCAAGGTCCCATTTATTTTCAGTTATTAAAATACCACTGATTTTAAACTCCAATCTCATATTCATATAAATCTGATCTCTCCCTTTCCTCATTCCCAGCCTTGCTTTGACTTGTGGCTACAGTGTGGACGAGGCTGGGGCTGAGGGTGCGATGGGGGCAAGTCTAGCTCTGGGATAAACCCTGCTCCTTTCTTTAACGGGCGAACATCACCAGTGTTGGGGTCTGGGAAGGAGACTAGGGAAAGGTAGCTGCATGGAAAAGACCACAGGTTTTATGTATGAGGAAATTTAGATTTCAAATATAAAGAACCTGCTGCTTTACAGCAGCTAATGCCTTTCAGAATGGATACAAAACCAGGCTCATTTTCTTTGCTGCCCAGTTTGCAATGTTTCCAGTTGTGGCATACAGCTGTGGCAGAATCTTATTTATAGCTGAAAAAAATCTTGATTTGCATTTTGGACTTAATGCCATTCCAAAATCATTTCCTAATAATTCTGTGTTCTAGTTTCCCTGCTGCTAAAACAAATACTATACAATGGGTTGGCTTAAAAACAGGATTTTATTGGCTCACAACTTCTGAAGGTAGAAGGCTTTCTTCCTTCTGGGGTAATTTATGGCTGGCCAGCAAACTTTGGGGTTCCTTGGCTTTTCTGTCATATAGCAATGCACATGGTGAAGTCATTTCCTTTCTCTTCTGGGTTCCACTAATTTGCATATTCTGGCTGCTCCCTGTGGCTTCCTCTATGTCTGAATTTCATTTGCTTATGAAGGACTCCAGTAATCCAGTTTGAAGTCCAAACTGACTCAGTTGGCCACATTTTAAGCAAAAATATCATCTTAAAAAGGTCCTATTTGCAAGGATTCACACCCACAGGAATGGATTAAGATGAAGAACATGTTTTTCTGGGATACATACCTACAAGCCACCCCCACTCTGGTAGTTGTTTTTTTTTTTAGTTCTAGGTTATTTATAATTCCTGTTGTTGGGAATATATGGAATTCCTAGCTCTGTTCGTTTTAAGTTTCTAACTTTGCAAAAATTAAAAAAATCAAATGTAAAGAAGCATGGAGTGTTATAAAGGAAGATGAAAATGTCAATCTCATCTCAGATCAATGTGTTCATTGTAACAAGACAGAACTAAATTGCATTTGTGCTAAGAAAACTATTATATTAAATGTAGTAGTCAACTTTAAATCTCATCATTTTATTATAAAAACACAAGCATTTTAAGTGACATCCAAGTGGAAGTTCTCCAGTTGTCTCTTCACATGATACTTCAGTCTTTTTCAAAGAAAAGAAAATCTTAATCTGATTGGTTAAATCTCAGGGCACCAAACCACCTTTGCTAATGAATAGGGCATATGGCATTTTTTGTAAGGAAAGCTTGAGCCTTTATCTTAAGAAATAGTCCCACCCCTACCCCTGCATCTGTCTCTCTCTCTAATACACTCTTCCCTACCCTTTTGCCATTTTTTGTTTTTCATGGTTTGAAATTCTGCATAATCTCACTTGCTTTATTTATACATACTCATAGTTACAAATGTTTCTTTTAGAAACGATTGATCAGGGGGGTGGATGTGGCTCAAATGGTTGGGCGTCCGTCTCCCATATGGAGGGACCTGGGTTCGATCCCCCGGACCTACCGGTAAAAGTAAAGAAAAATATATATAGAAGGTGCACAGGCTGCCAGGCCCTGCGAGCGGGTGTGCCGTCAGGCCCTGTAAGTGGGTGCACCACCAGGCCCCATGGAGCCACACAGCAAGATGATGATGTAACAGGAGAGTGACACAAGGGAAAGCCAAGATGAGATGTGCCAAAAAAAACAGGAGCTAAGGTGGCGCAGGCAGTAGGATGCCTATCTTCCATATTGGAGGTTCCCAGGATCGAATCCCGGTGAAGACAGGAGGAGAAGGATGAAAAGAGAGGGCAGGAAACAGACACAGAGAATTGCCCAGCGAATGGACACAAAACCAGCAAAAATGGGGGTGGGGGGGAATGGATAAAAAGTAAATAAATTAAAAAAAAAAGAAACAATTGATCAGACTCAAACACAACACTTTATATGTGGTCTTAGCCATCAAAGAGAGTCAAGGAACTCTTACTTTTAATATAGGGTTATAAAAATCCAAGTAATAATTACTAAGATTATATAAACTTTTTACCTGCTACAAAACACGGATGATTTGCACTAAATGTGTAGAGTAAAAACCACATATCTCCTTAGCTAATTTTCCTTCATTGTCTTTGCTTGCAATTGGTCATTTGCATTTGGATTATTTGTGTGCTATTTTTGTGTTTCTTCTGCTTTCCCATTGCCTGGAAGTGTGAGCTCCTTTTTAGTTTTCTGGGTATTACTGACAGTTCCTTTGTGATAAAACCTGTAAATTGCTGCTCTTAGCTGAGATAGAGTTTTTCCAGAAATGGAAATTTGAATTCATTTAATGTAGTGAGGCATTCTCTGACATTCTTCTCTCCTGCTTGGATTTCAAGTCCCTCTTTATAGTTTTAGTCTTACCTTTCAGCTTTAAGAGAAGACCATTCTTACTGGAGAAGATGTAGACACACTGTGAGCACTTCTGCTTTTTCCCAACTTATTCCACATTATTCATTTTGTTGTTTGTTTTATGGTTGTAACACCGTTCTGTGGCCTTTAGAATTTCTGGATTCCTGAGATTTTTTTTCCTCAGTGACTCACTTCATGCACTTATGTTATGATTATGTATTCCTCTGTGAACATCAGTCTTTCTACTTTTAATATACAAGCAGTTCCGTTTTACTGAGAGGGAAGAGGGCCTCATGTGGATTCCCTCAGCTGAGGGATAGGTGTGATCAAAGTGGTGCTCTAGCAAAATGAATGTACCATGCAGGGGCTGGGGCGCCAACACAGCCTTGCTGGGAGATTAACCTCAGGGACACCCGTGACCTGGGTCTACATTCACCTTTACCACACTTTCAGAGGCTCTGTAGCATGTATAGAGGGGAATAGACAGCTGTTTAGAATGAAGCTTGTAATTGGACACAGTGTTCAGTAATGAACAGATTTGGACTTAGGAAGCATTTGATGCAACTCTACTTAAAAAAATGTGAGGAAACATAAGCAGTAAAATTTCCTGGGACTGGACCATCAAACAGCCCATCTTCAGCCAGTAATATCTGGACTTTAAATCCAATATTTTAATTGTCAAGTGATCATTTAAGAAAAGAGAATTTAAAAATCAAGAGCTTTAAATCAGGCTTACTCAGAGGAACTTTTAATTGTGAGAAGTTTTCTAAAGCAGCATAAAATTTTTTTCTGAACATGATGCAGCTGCCTATGCACATGTGTCACCAACATTTCTCTCCACACCTAGATTTGTGTATAAGAAAGCTTTCAAATGCTCTTTTAGAATATATTTTTATTTTTCCAAAGATATTGTTTTTTTTCTCTTGACGATTACCTAGAAATGATTAATAATACTGACCATTCTCATTCCACTAGTTCAATACACTCTTGTTGACTTGACACATGGCTTTTTAATTTAGAATACAGGATAATCATGGTGTCAAGGATGCTCAACGAAAAAAATATCTTTTACTTCAGCTTAATGTCAATTTTTCTTTAGTGGATGTTGTCTATTTTAGTAAATAATTGTGATGGTTAAGTTTATGTGTCAACTTGGCCAGGTTATGGTGTCCAGTTGTTTGGTAAAGCAAGCACTGGCTTCACTATTATTATGAGGATATTTCATGGATTAAAATGATCAGTAAGTTGATTATATCTACAATCAACTAAGGAGATTGCTTTAAACAATGAGAGAAGTCACATCCAATCAGTTGAAGGCCTTAAAATGAGAAGTGATGATTTTAGCAGTCAAAAGGAAGAATTTCCATCTCTGCCTCAGTCAACCAGTTTCTCCTGGAAAATTCATTGAAAACCTTCCGTGGAGTTCCCAGCTCGTGGCCTGCCCTATGGAATTTGGACTTGCCCATCCTTATAATTAATCTAATATTTTTTGCATTATCTATACGTATTATCTATCTGATTTTTGAAAAAAGGTTGTGATTGTGCCCTTTGTTGAACACCAGAGCAGGAACTGAATGCAATTTTTATACAAGACTCCTCTCCTCTCCTGTCCCTCTCCCTCTCCCTCTCCCTCTCCCTCTCCCTCTCCTTCTCCTCATCCTTCCACCTCCCCTTCCCTCCCCTCCCCTCCCTTCCTTTCCTCTCCCCTCTCCCCTTCCGTTCATTTCCCTTCTTTGGGGACTGAAACTTGAATCCCACAAAAGACATGTTTAAGTCTTAATGTGCATTCCTGTGGATATGAACCTATTTTTAAATAGGGCTTTTGAAGATATTATTAGTTAATGTGTAGATTCATTTGTGAATAGGCTTTTCAAAGATCCTCTTTTGCTGAGGCCTAATTGACTTAAGGTGGGCTTTAATCCATATGGCTGAAGTCCTTATAAGAAAGGAAATCTAGACAGACACAGTGACTGAGTAGGAGAAACTGAAGCTAAAAAAGAGAAACAATTTGATGGAGGCAAAGATGCAAGCCATGGAACCCCAAGGATTGTGGCAAGCCAGCACCAGAATGCTAGACTTCAGGAGAAGATGTAGCCTGTTGAGACCTTGATTTTGGACTTCTAGCCTCCAAAACTGTAGGACAATAAATTCCTCTTGTTTAAGCCACCCCATTTTGAAGTATTTGTTAAGCTCTGGCAAATTAAGACATCTTTCTTTTCCTATCCTCTCTTCTTCCCTTTCCTTTCTTCTGCTCTTGTCTATTCCCCCTACCTCTTTGGAAAACTTGGGTCTTAGGTTTAAAATTTCCAACCCCTTTAAGTCACTGTCTCTTATTAAGTCCAAAATTATTTTGACAAGGAAAAGTCACTTTAACTTTTGTATTTAGCTGATGCATGGGTAAAAATAAAGACAGCCTATCACTTTGCCAAGTTATTTCAAATATCCCCGAGAACTTAATCAAAGGGGACAGAACATTGATATATTTAAGAACATTTGCCAAGAGTATTTCTTGACCTTATTTAAAGATTGATGTAGAGTGAGGCACATTATTCTATGGAAAATAAATAAAAGCAACCAAGGGAAATTGTTTGCTGCCTTGTAAATATAAGCATATTTTTATAGATTTGATCTTGAGCACTCAATTAAGAAATGAATTTTTATTTTTTGTAATAAGAACTCTTACTTTCAATAGTGCAAACAATAAAAGCTACATCTGGTTTGAGGTGGAACTGCATCCAGAGATCAAAATGGTGTTACTGGATTTTCTCCTCTCCCTATTCTCTCTCCACCTCTGCTCTGTTTCTTAGTAAGTGTTGGCTCCTTCTCTCCTACTGCAGATGGGTCCCTCCAGGAGGGCAGAGAAGGGGGATAGTGGCAGCTAACATAACCTCAGCTAGTGTCCATAGAGGATGAGAGAGCTCTCTGCTTCCTGTGACCATATATAAAACTCCAGAAGATTCTAATTGGTCTGGCGAGGGTCGTGGACCCAATACTTATTTGGCAATTGTGGCCAAGGGTTCAGGAAACTGACAGCCCACCAGAATTAGATGGTAAAAAGCGGTTTTTCCGAAGAAATGAGATAGGGAGCCTGCTATTATCCAATGAAAGGGATACAGAACTCTTGGCAGACCAAGCAACAGATTTCCATTGTATTTCTATTGAATGCATTTTTAAAATTTCTCCAATTTTAACTGTAAATTACTAGACTTACCAGTCATGTTAATGTTAAGTCATTGGCATAAGTAAACAAAGGCAATTGCCCACTTAAAAGTTATTAAAATTATTATATATTATTAAAGATTATTATATATTGGAGGCTAAAACTCCAAAATCAATCAGAAAAGCTTTATGATTTAAAGGCTCTGCTACTATTATAAATTGAAGAAGAGTTCAAGTTATTGCAGTTGTTTAATATCAGTTGCTACTGGCTAAAATTTTTGTTAGGAAGCAACTTGATGCTTTAGTTTTATCTGACCTGTTTTCATATCTTATAGCTGAATGATCACCTTACTGTGCTGATTCTCTGCCGATGTGAACTGTGGACAGATCCCCACATCAATTACTTAAGGATGTGATTTTCTATTCTCTCATATTCAGCCAGAACTAAGTTGCTATAGACATTGCTTCTGAAATAAAATAGGTGTTCTTTCTTTTCCTATCTGATGGCTTTGGTTTGCCTATTAATGGCAAAATGAAGGTGACAGAAGGACTCAAGGAAGGAGATGTATTTTTGTCTGTGATGGGTCCCATCTACCCTGGTAGTTATAGCAGGCATCTATATGCCAAGAAATATAAAAATGAATTGTGAATTGTTCATTATTTATTTCTACAAAGGAAGAGAGACAATGTACTTTGCATGTGTCATTCCAACATTTTTCCTGCCCCAACTCACCCAATAGAATCATTTTATTTAACTTATTTTTATAATTGAAGATTCTGTTAATTTCAAAGTAACCCCCCTTAAGCATATATAAAATTTGTTGATGCATCTTTTGCCCATCCCAACTAAGCCTCAGAACTGCACAAAGTCTGGTTGCTCTTCTATAATAAAAGCTTGACTACTTTGGGGAAAAAAATCTCACCATTAGAATAAATGTAACTTACTTAACTGCATATGCATATGGTCTTATGCTTCCCTATTATGGTTTCACATTTATTTCACCAAAAGAAATATTAGCAGGTCATTAAACCAAAATGCTCACATTCTGAAAATTTTGGTTCTATTTATAGCTATGACATTTCTTATTGGATTATTCTGGTTTTTCTTAACTCTATTACTTGACAAATAGCTCCCAAGCTTGTCCAATTTGCTAGGCTACTGCACATTGCCTTGGTAACTCAAGGGAAGACTTTTTAGTCACTATGGAAACAGATCAATATAAACATCTTCAGAATTTATTTATAGACTAGGTAATGTAAAGGGCATGATGCATACTTGATATGATTTGAAATGAAATATGGTAGCTGTTTCTTGTTTTTAATTAATAAGATTAATAGTTGACACTGACATTCAGCATCTTCTCATAGCTAGAGGGGATAAAACTGCAATTGTCACTTTATTTTACATGTTGTTTTAATTCAAAGGTTTTTTTTTTTTATTGTTCAAAGTTAACATCTAGACCTGTGACAGTAAACATAACAGATGTCACTAATATGAAAAGGTGTATATGGAAACTTCAACCAGAGAAGTGCCAAGTTTCAAAATACCTGCAAGGTGCCATAACTGTCTTATATTTTACATTTTAAAAATGGAATAGAGAGTTAATGCACTCCCTTTTGAGTTTTCATTGTTTAATAGAAAGAATGCAGGATTTGAGTCAGACACAAACCAGCTAAAAGATTTGGGGAAGCCACTTAATTTCATTTTAGTTTTTCCATCTGTAAAATGGGTAGAGTGATATATGCTTGCTGAATTGTTGTAATTATAAGTGATCTGTCAAAAGTGTCTAGCCTAGTTCCTCCATGTAATAGGTGACCAACAAATCATCATCATCATCTGTGACTTTTAAAATACTTAAATAATTACCCAAACCTCCTATTTTCTACAGCTCCTATTTACCATATTGATCTATTTTGTAGGCATCTTACTGAGTTCACTGATTCAGTGGAGATGGAAGGAAAATGTTTATATATTACACTCCTAATTTTAAACATTTCAACTGTAAAGTCAAAAGATCTCCTGTAAATAAAAGGATAACTAATACTTTTGAATAATTATTTGTTATTTATCTGCATGTTTGTTCATTAATTACAGAATCCAGCATATAATCCTTCCACTCCAAGTAAGTAGAGCTTTGTTTCAGGACAATAAAATTTCTTTTACCATCATTTGTTTCAGGATAATAAAATTCAAATCATCTTTATTATCATTTAAAACATTTGTTCCCTGTGAGTTTGGCAAAATCCAGAGGACTTACATAGCTTTCCAATGTGTTTGTGTACAAATGTATTCTCAAAATATGGCATGGGGAGCAGATGTGGCTCAAGTGGTTGAGCGCCTGCTTCCCACATGGAGGTCTCAGGTTCAGTTCCCAGTGCCTCCTAAAAACAAACAAACAAACAAAAAACCCACAAAAAAGCAACAAGCAAACAAACTAAAAAACCAACTCAGGGGAGCCAATGTGGCTCAGTGGCTGAGCACTGGGTCCTGGGTTCAATCCTAAAATATATATACTTTATATATATATATATATAT
>JAQZBX010028287.1:0-13900 GCA_029593785.1 Cabassous unicinctus | reverse complement strand
TATGATTAGGTCTTTGATTGGGCCTTGGTGGGTGGGGACTCACAGAGAAAACCACATGGCACAGCAGAGTGGAGTTTTTTGAGTTTTGATATTGGAGACCAGGAAAGTAAAATCACAGAGAACCAAATACGTGAGGAAGGAGAGAAGGTTCCATAAGACATGACAGGGACCCTGAGAAGAGAGACAAGCTGTTTGCCTGATAGTCTACAGCTGGCCTTGTGGCAGCAGAGCAGGTGAGCCCAGAGAGAAAGGAGCCCCAGGAGAGAGACGAGACTTATCGCAGCCTATAGCTAATATTGGAAGAAGCTGGGACCATGGAGCCTTAGAGGAAGAGGAAGCCTGACTCTCGCAGACATCAGCAGCCATCTTGCTCCAACATGTGGCAACAAACTTTGGTGAGGGAAGTAACTTATGCTTTATGGCCTGGTAACCGTAAGCTTCTACCCCAAATAAATAACCTTTTAAAAGCCAACAGATTTCTGGTATTTTGCATCAGCATCCCTTTGGCTGACTTATATAGGTCTTTCCTCCTTTAACCCAAGTAAGAGACCAAAGAGGTAAAAAGTCAGCTCTTAAATATAAGAAGAACTATAGACTAAACTACACCATTTATTATTTAGTAATCTATGGATTACTCTCTTGCTCCAAGATTGTCAGTTATTTCCCCTGTAGCATAAACCATAGATCTCTCAAATTCCTCCGTAACCTGACTCAAACCTTCTTACCTTTCCAAACCTATTTCACCTCACTCCCTGTTTGAAATCTCTACATCAACAAAACTTTTTAATATGATAAAGAGCCTTGTAATTACAAGTCCTGGACTGAAATCATCCTTCTGTCACCTTCTAGTTCTGTGGCCCTGGGCTGGTCTTTATTCTATCTGAGCATTACTTTGTCTTGTAGTGTATAGTATTGCTTGAAATTTCAGATGACATAATTGTAAAAAAGAGGAAAATTCTGAAGCAACACTAATGTGTTTTCATTTTGATAATTTTTGATATATAACATGTATTTGTCTGTTTCTATGCCATCCACCTAGCCTGAATATGCCCTACTCTTTTGTTTTCTCTTTGGATGTCTTATGGTGTGTCAAAACTTAAGTCCAGTTCTACCTCTGCTGAGAATCTCTACCCAATGTCTCAGTTGGGAAGTGTCCAATTCCTTCTTTTGTACCCTACATATCATTTATAAAGGCTGCCCTATATTGACACTTATTTTTTAAACATATATTTTATGTTTCAAACCAGACAGAGTTTTGAAGGGCATAGACAGTGGATTATACATTTCTGTATACTCACTGTGTGTAACATAGCTTTGTATATAGAGGACCATAAATGAATCATAGAATCTTAGGGTTGCAAGGGACTTTAAAAGTTACAGAGTCCAACTTCTTTGTGATGATATTACGATGATGGTGATAGTGATGGTAATGATGATGTTGATAATGATGATAGTGAAGCACAAGCCAAAATGAATAAGAATGAATTCTCTAGGAGAATATATCTTAAGGTAGTCTTGTTTTTAATATCTTTTTGATTTTCTGTAAGTGTATTACTTTATGCATATAAGTGTGGGCAGAAAAATGCATAAACACAAAATTCATATGCATGGTGATATAAAGATGTCTATATAAATACTTTTAAATTCCTGTTATATTTATTTTATATTTTATTTTACCTTTTTTGATAAGCAGTGTTGATTAGTACATTCTCTCATGATATATGATGTTGGGGACCTTCACGGTAGCACACATATTATGCACCTTGTCAGCAGCACCGGTGACATGTAACATGGCCACCAGGGCTGATACAAGAACAGCTTAAGCTATTGTTAGCCTTCTTCAAGGAAGTTAAGAGAGTTCGCGCCAAAAGCTTTTCTGCCACCTACCCCAGCAACGGCAACCACCAATCCCAGGCCGCCACCTGTCCTTAGGTCCACCAATCCTCACCCTCTTCCTTTAGAGTATATATACCCTGCCTCTTCAATAAACCTTTGCAGCTTGATCAGAATCCTGTCTTGCTGTCATTCTTCGCGTCTCTTGTCCCATACCATTCTTTTCTTCACAGGACCTGAGCCCCAGTTGATTGTCCCGCGGGACGGGACAATATGAGAACACAGTTATCTGTTGCATTATCAATGTAACACATTTAACAAACATAAAATAGTGGGAGAATTTACTGAACTGAATCTAGATTAGGGTCAGCAAACTTTTCTATTAAGGGCCAGGTAGTAAATATTTTAGACTTTGCAGTCTCTGTCATTACTATTCAGTTTGGCATGTTGTGCCAAAGGGGACTATATATAAATGAATAAGCATGGATTGTTCCAGTTAAATAATATTTACAATAACAGGCATGGCTTGTGGGCCATAGTTTGCTGGTCCCTGATGGACAATCATCATTTAAACCATCATGTGAGTTTTCTATTTGTAATGATCCAATGACTTTCCAGTTTTTAAGTGGATATATTTTATTCTGTAAACCAACACTCAAAATAAAATCCCTAGTTCTTATTTGAAAGATTTTTCATAAAAGTTTTAAAAAAGATTTTGGCCTATTCTTTTGCATGACTGAAGTCTTTTTTAAAGAGAATCCGAAGATATTTTTTCCAGCATTTCATTTATATTTTGCTTAGCTGATAAATATTTTCTCCTTAATTTGCTTACTTCATAAATTTATTTTTGCATATGTAAAATAGCACGTCTTCATTTCAATTCACAGGCATCTCTGTGAACCATATAGGACTGATGCTGTACTGATATTTCAATAAAATACTTACCCATTTCTAAATACTAGATTTCTTTAGAAATATCGACATAATATTGTCAAACAGTGGGCTTCAAATAGTCTGTTTTTATATAAAGTATGTATGTGTATATGTTTTAATTTGGTGTAGTTTCCTAAGATAATGTTCTCTTTCTAAACGTCATCTTTTATAATGTTTCCAGTTCTAGTTTGCTAAGCTATTAAAGCAGATACCATAAAATGGGTTGGCTTTTCACAGTGGGAATTTATTAACTAAAATCTTACAGTTTTGAGGCTGAGATAAAATTTCAAATCAAGGCATTATCATGATGATGCTTTCTTCCCAAAGATTGGCTGCCAGTGATCCTGGGATCCTCTGTCACATGACAAGGAACATGGCGGCACCTGCTGGTTTCTCCCTTCTTTTCCATATTGTTGCTTTCATTTTCTTGCTTCCATGACTTTTTCTCTTTGTTGAATTTCATTCTCTTATAAAGGACTCCGTTTAGAAGATTAAGACCCACCCTTAATCAGCTGGGGCACATCAAAACTGAAGTCAAGATTCTACTTAAGAAAAGATCCTGCTTACTATGACTCTACAACCATAAGAATGAATTAACTTTAAGAACATACTTTTCTGGGGTCCATATAGCTTCAAACCATCAGACTCCACCCTCTGTACCCCAAAAAGACATGTTCTTTCCATATGCAAAATACATTCATTCCATCACAATATCCCAAAAGCCTTAAATCATTTCAGTAACAATATTAAGTTCAAAGTCTCATCAAAATCAGTTACAGGTGTGGTCTGTCCTGGGGCAGAGTTCCTCTCAGGCTGGGGACCTGTGAGACTTAGAGAACAAGTTATCTGCTTCCAATATGCAATGGAGGAACAGACATAGGATATATGTTCCCACTTCCATAGGGAGAAATTTGAAAGAAAACAGCGGGCATTGGTCCCCCTAATTCTGAAACCCTGCAAGGTATACTCCTTTAGATTTCAAGGAGATTTCTGAGAGTCATCTATGGAAAGTAATTTGTCCTCCAGGCCAGAAGCAGAGGAAGCCCCACCCCTTCCAAGTGCCTGTGCAATGGCCATGCTGTCTCCAAACACTGGTGTGAAGGCTCCATCCTCATCAAGCATCTAGATGGGCATCCAACTTATCTGCAGTCCCTCAGGCATCTGAGAAACCTGGAATGGTAACACTCTTCTTGGGTGGTAACACTTTTCCTGAACAACAGGGTGGAAATCCTGCCATCTGCAAGTTCCAGGGCATACTCACCCTTACCACATACATGGGTGAGTCTGCTCTCTTGACCCTAGAAGATAATTATGTTCTTAAAGTTAATCCACTCCTTTTGGTAAGTAAGATCTTAAGATGTGACCCACCTCATTCAGGGTGAGTCTTAATCCTCTTACTGGCGTCCTTTATAAGAGAATGAAATTCAGACAAATGATGAGAAAACTATGGAAGCAAGAAACTGGGAGCACCAAAACCCAGAGGAGAAAGGAGAGACCAGCAGATGCTTCCATGTGCCTTTCCATATGACAAAGGACCCCAAAATCACAAGCAGCTGGTCTTCAGGAAGAAATTATCCTGCGGATGCCTTTATTTGGACATTTTCACAGTCTCAGAACTGTAAGTTTATAAGCTAATAAATCCCCATCGTAAAAACCATCCCATTTCTGGTATTTTGCTTTTGTCAGCCTAGCAAACTAAACAGATTTTGGTACCAGGAAATTGGAGTTCTCCAATTGCAAATACCAAAAATGTTAAAAAGTCTTTTAAATTGGATAGTGAGTAGAGGTGGATGGATTGTGAGATGCATGATCTAAAAGGCCTAGATTGCTTTGAAGAGACTGGAGGTAGAAATATGGACGCCAAAGGTAAAATTTTTGGGGAGGCCTTAGGCAGAAATGATGAGTGTATTATTGAAAACTGGAAGAAAGGTGATCCTTGTTTCAAAGTGGCAGAAAATGTGGCAAAATTGAGTCCTGATGTTGGATGGAAGGCAGAATTTGAAATTGATAGCTTGCATATTTAGCTGAGGAGATTTCCAAACTAAATATGGAAAGTGTGGCCTGGCTTCTTCTTGCAGCATTAATAAAATGTGAGAGAAAAGGGGTAGTCTGAGAACTGAACTCCTAGACACAAAGAAACCATAAATTGATGGCTTGGAAAATTCTAAGCTTCTGGAAAATGAGTTCCCCAGAGAATAGTGCTCTATGTGAGGATTTAACTGAACTTGGAATCAGTCACCCATTTCAGTGCAAGTCAGGATTGGAAATGCAGTATTGCAGAAAGGATTTGTGGAAAGTCCTATTGTTTTATGACTTGGGCATCTGCGCACTACATGCAAAACCGACAAGTTTTTTTTTTTTTTTAGGTCACAGCAAAGTCACACGGAATACAGGAGACTCTCATATACCCAACATCCTCCCCCTTTCCTCACCCCCATATTAATACCTTTTTATATGTGGATGGTATCTTTGTTATAACTGATATACAAATAGTGAAACAGCTACTGAACATGGTCAATGGTTTACACTATGGTCTACATTTTAGACCGTATACTTTTATAAATTTTGATGATATTTACAATGTCCTGTGTCCATCACTGTAAGATAATGCAGAACACTTCCACTGCCACTAAATACCCCCTGTTCGATCTATTCTATTCCTACCTCCCCCTCCCCTCGGGGTCCACTGTGATCCCCTGGCTTTACTCATTGGATGACAAGCTTCATAATTACATGCAACAAGACTGAGGTCTTGATACACTGGTTTGTCCTCCCCTATTAGGAACTGCCCATGCTCTCGAGAGACTTCCGCCTCTCTATTTCTGAACAAATTGTTCCTCCCAAGCCAACGAGTTTGTGTGTGTGTGTGTGTGTGTGTGTGTGAGAGAGAGAGAGAGAGAGAGAGAGAGAGAGAGATCTGCATGAACGGAACCACTGACAGCCTGGACTAAAGGGGACAGAAAAGGGACAGATTGAAGGAAAAATGACTTCCAAAGCAGAACCTGGGAAGCTAAGGTCTGGACCAAAGACATCTTTGGCCAAGAGAGCAAACTCACCCATGTGTGTGGAAGGGGTGAATATGCCCCAGAGTTTGGAGAAGGTAGGCCTTCTGCCTTTTTCAGGAAGAGCTTTACCATACCAGGTTTCTCAGACACCTGGGCCACCACAGAGAGGTTGGACGTCACCACAGTATTTGACAAGGGTGGAGTCTAAAGGCCAGCCACCACCCCATGCTTGAGGAGAATGGAGCTTATGGTTCAGCTGCCACCCCAAAACTTAACAAGGTGGAGCTGAGAGCTTGGTTGTCACCCCAAAGCTTGAAGATGTTAGAGCCTTCACACCAGTGTTTGGAGAGAGCATGGCTACTGCACAGGCACTTGGAAAAGGTGGGGCTGCCTCTGCTTCTGGCCTGGAGGACAAATCACTCTTCCATAAAAGACTCTCAGACCTTGAAATCTATTGGAGTATGTCCTGCAGGGTTTCTGAATTGTTTGAGGTCCATGACTTCTATTTTCTTTCCAATTTTTCCCTATAGAAGTGTGAATATTTATCCCATGACTGTTCCTCCCTTGCATATTGGAAGCAGATAACTTGTTCTCTAAGTCTCACAGGTCCCCAGCCTGAGGGGAACTGTGCCCCGGGAAGACCACACCTATAACTGATTTTGATGGGACTTTGAACTTAATGTTGTTACTGAAATGATTTAAGGTTTTTGGGATATTGTGATGGAATGAATGTATTTTGCATATGGAAAGAACATATTTTTTAGGAGTACAGAGGGTGGAGTCTGATGGTTTGAAGCTATATGGGCCTCAGAAAAGTATGTTCTTAAAGTTAATCCAATCCTATAACTATGGTTGTGAAACTCATTGTAAGCAGGATATTTTGTTGAATAGGATCTTAACTTCAGTTTTGATGTGACCCAGCTCATTCAGTGTGGATCTTAATACTCTTCCTGGAGTCCTTTATAAGAGAAAGATATTCAGATGAAGAAACAGGTTTGAGCTAACAATAAAATGATTGTAAAAAAACAAGCTAGAAAATTAATAGATGCTTGAATTTTTCGTACTTTTATTCGCTACTGTGTTATAGTTGACAAACTAACCTTAAAATATCACTTGTTATAATATGTTCCTATTTCTCATGTCTAGTATGCAACTAACAGACATGAGAGTCATCACATGTCTTTGACAAGAGCTAAACTGGTCCATACCTTGCCCAAATAGACCAGTCTACCAATCACTTGTTTAGATGGTGAAACCAAAATTTCATATAAAAAAGCTGAACACTTGATTTCTATTTTTGAACCTTTCTTGTTGTATGATAATCAACAGAAGATTTTGGTTATCAGTCGTGGCCCACCGACCATACTTCAAGTAGCTGTACTGTATCTATTTCCCCACACTATCACTGATAATAAGTTTAAAGATCTTTCTTGTATTTGCTTATCACTTAGATTTTTAAAGAAGTAATTCATTTTAATTGGTTTCTTTTTTCCATACATTTCTACTAAAAAACTGGCTTTTTCTTATAATCATGAGATGTTGTTTTCATATTATCTATTTGTCTCTCATAATATTTTTGTCTTTGTTATTTGTCCTTTCTTTCATTTATTTGTCTCTGTCATTAGGATTCCAATATCGTTCAGATCTGTTGCTATGAGTTCTGCGAGACTTTAGCACTCCCTCTTCATGTTTTTGGATTCTCTAACTCAAAGAGTCCCTTGCCTTGCAGTTCTTCTTTGAATGTGTAGATGAAAGTCCACTTCTCGTGCCTTCCACTGTATGTACAGCATCCAATGATCTATCTCTTCCCTTGCTTCCAAAGATTTTTTTTCTCTCACTAAGTGCCCTAAGGCCTACTTATAACTGTCTGTACTCTTTTACTTTCTGTTTCATGGCATACTTGACATTCCACTCTGTATATATAAAGACTGAAGAGAAGAACTGAAAGGAGCAGAGAGGGATAAAGTGGAGTAGAGTTGTTCTCTAGTAGAAGAAAAAACAAAACAAAAAAAAACAAATCTTTGCCTTTAAGTTAGGAAATAATTGTCCTATTTTTGTACTTCATTTTTTTTGGTCAGTGTACACCATGTCCTGGATTTAGGTGCAGAGAGAAAGATAAGTTAGAGACTTCTTTTTGATCTCTTGGAAATCAGTTTTCCAGATATGGTGTTCAAAAATGTGTCTCAACATCCATCCCCATCAAAAAAGCCATTAATGAAAATACACTCTATTGTTCAAAATGGTAACGTTTGTTCTTCTTTCATCTTGGGTTCTGTGCTGTAGTCATGGAATTTTACTGTTTTCAACCTTTGCAGCCTCCAAGACTAACCCTTTCCACTAATATTTAGATAAACCAACTTGAATCCTCAATTGATGATTCTGGGAATGCTTGCTTCTATTTCCTCAGTTGATGTTTATCAGCTCTATCTCTGAACTTCAGTTCTTAGGTATTCTTGGTTTGGTGACTACTCCTGTTGTCCTTTTTTATTTTTAACTTTTTTTCATATTCACCCCAAGCATGATTAGAACTAGGTCATGATTAGTGTCAGCATAGAGGCAGAGACAAGAGTGGGGAAGAGGCAGGAACACAGAGTATTTGCAAAATCAAAACCTTAAAATATGTCTTAAAAATATTTGACTATACTCTAGTTTCAGTGAATTGGCCTGCTTCTGTGTGATTGATAATACACTTGATCTCCATAAGTCTCAGTTTCCTCATCCATAATATGAAAAAACTGAGTTACTACAGTTCTAATGTTTAGTCAAATAGTCATGTTATTATTGATAAAAAATCAGATGAATTTTTAAAGGTAAAATAATAATTTTCTTACATGAAAAGTTAAATGCTAGAATCTGTTACTTGAAGAGACTGAGGCAACTCATTGAATTTCTTTGAAAAGTGGATATCAGATGAATAATACCTGAAAACAGCAGATTTTAAAAATAAAATCCTTTATCTTAAATTTTTCTGCTTTGCTCATTGCCTTAAGCTCATGCACACTTTGAATATGATAACTGCTTGAATCTAGTCAAATGCATTATTATTGGGATAATGGCACTTATTTTAATTGTAGGAATGCTTCAGCATTTGTGATTGACCTGGTTTTTTCATGCTTGTAAAAAAAAAAAAAATGCCTCTTTGGAGAAGTTTAACAATCTCATCCCAGCACGGATCAATTAATACTCTAAGAGGTGAATGTAACCAATGCCAATGCTTTTGAATTAAGGGGCTAACTCAAAAGAAAATGCTACAAGAAATATGGTTAGTTGAAATAATTCAAAGGATAAATTGTTTAATTTTTCCTTTTTCCTCCCTTGGATCCTGCTCTGACAACTGACTCCCTGCACACTTGTAAGCAACATTAGTTTTCCTAAAACATAAGCCATCATCTTCAATTTCTCCTCATTTTCTTCTCATTTGAGAGGTAACACTAAGCAAACTATAATAAACTGAAAAAAATGATCTGAAAATGAACCTCCCAAATTAAGAGCTGCTCCATGAGATTGAGTTCACTGTGTATTTAAACAAAGTCATGATTCATTAACTATGGCCTATAACAATCAAATAAACAAAACCCTGCTCCACAAGGCATCCATTAGCGCGTTCAAGTGTATAAATCACTAATCATGTGACTTAGGGCTTAACCATTTGCCAAAACAGCTGTTTTCTCAGTTCAAATAATGAAAAGAAAAAACAGCTGAAACCAATTAGTGGAAAAGCATTCATTCCCAAATATCTGAGACAGTTGAGTGGTCTATTTTGCAGGCCAGATATGGTGTTATTCAGATTCAAGGAAGAAAGCTCCTTTTACAAAAAATTGAAGGTTTTACATTAACCTTTGTTTGTATTGGGCTCTCCTCCAAAGAGCAAGAAGGGAAACAAACAAACAAACAAACAAACAGCTGATTAAAGTCTAGTGTCCTTGAAAGCAGTGCAGTGAATTATTTATTTAGGAGTGTTTGTTTCTTTGCTTGTGGAATATTTTAAGAATTCATGAGGACTAGGAAATGTGAATACAGGATTGCAGTGCAAAGCAAAATATCTAATTTCAAACACCAATTATGTTTATCAAACAGAAATAGACTCCAGAGAATAGTGAACATTTTCCATATACTGAGCAACTTTTCATTCTGAAAGATACATTCCTAATCAAAGAAAACTTTAAAAACATTGCATTTTGGGTTGGAATCAACACTATTGTGAGCAAAAAACTGATTATTGAGCAAATCCCAATAGAGTGAGGCTTCCCCTGCTATAGTAAAGACATAATTTGGAACCTAACTTTCTCTGATAGTCCTGATAACTAAATTAATTAGCATAAATTACTAATGAAAATTAAATAAATATGACATATTTCTCTAAGAGAAATCATCACCAGGCAAGGTACCAAGGAAGAATATTTCCTATAAAGACTGCCTTGATGTAGACAGGAAATATAAGGGTTTTGCAATCATATTAACTGAATTATGGCTAGGTGCTAAATAGCCATGCATACTTTGGTAATTCTTGAAATTCTCCTATCCTCAGTTTCTTCATCAATATAATGTGGACAACTGTATCTTCCTTATACACTCACAAGGTATAAAAATAAATAAGCCATTCATTTTTGTGAAGCGGGGCTGTTATAACATGTGAGTTTTAACCCAAACTCAATTCTTGCCAAGAGAAATGTGAAAATATATTTAAAAATTGGTTACCACTCTGCTTGTTATAAAATGAGCATTCACAATAAATGGTAGCTATTTTCATTATTGATCTTGGAATTAT
The DNA here is from genome assembly GCA_029593785.1 of Cabassous unicinctus. NCBI lineage: Eukaryota > Metazoa > Chordata > Mammalia > Cingulata > Chlamyphoridae > Cabassous > Cabassous unicinctus. Next base: position 3,361 of record JAQZBX010028287.1, on the reverse strand, counting down.
GTCTTGGGGCATCAGGGAGAGACCTTTATAATTAGGGGGAAATGGATTGATCATCTGAAAAATTAGAAGCAGTTTTATTTTCTTGGGTAAAGTCATGGTTTCACTTTTTGAGAGGAAAATTATGCTGACTTAAGGCATGTAGCTACTTACTGTCCTTAGGAAGACCTAAGGATGGTGAATTAACCAAAATGCAGTTGCTTCAGAGATGTTAAATATTGTATTTTGGTAGCCTGTCCTGTAAAAAACTGGGAAAATCCCAACCCCAAAATATAGAGATATGGGGTTTATCTCCAAGAGAGTGGATGTTTTTACTGCCAATCATCTAAGGAAGGAGGCAGAAAAACAAGGACTCATGGAGGAAACAGGAGGCACTTTGGTCCTTTTCCGGGGTTCAGGGGATAGGAGACTAACTCTGGATAGCACACAGATGCTCGAGGGCAATACTACTAGGGGAAGTGAAACTGAATATCAAGACGTGGTGCTGAACCTGGGATAGGAAGAGAAATTAACCTTACGTGGGTGAGGTCAGGAGCCAAAAAGCACGGTAGAAAAGTGAGGCAAACTGCTTGGACTTGTGGCTTTGTGGCAAAAATATCTTTGACAACAGTGTATATGAGTCTCCATATAATTAGAGCTTTGTCAACACTGATTATTCATAATAAAAATGCTATCTTGGCTAATTTTATAAATTAAGTTACCACTGAGATATGAGTGTTATGATCCTGGCATTTTCCTTAGAACTGCTCAAGTTTCTTGACAAGTCTTTATTCCTTCTCAGACATAGGAAAATTATACTTAATTTATTTATAGAGACAGAAAAGTTGAGCCGTATTTAATCTGGGTCAGTTACTAAACTTACTCTCTGGCCAAGATAGTCACCATCTTGGAGCTTCCTTATTTTTCAGCCAGAGTTTCCTGTGCTCTTCCTCTGGTTGCTACTTGCATTTCACAAGTTTTATGTATTTTGGTTTCCCACATCAGAAGTTACATATGTAGTCAGTACTGCTTTCTGGTAATGGCCACTAGTGTTCCCCTTTCTCCTTTGGGGGAAGGGGAAGGAGGGCAAAGAAATGTAGAAGGGGAGAGCTCAGCTACAATGTGGTTGTGGTTAGCAACACATACTATATAACTCTGCTTTAAATTTGCATTTTGGGGGTTTTCCTTTTCAATTTATGTATTTCATATAGAAAGCATGTTAACTCTTTATCAAACACATTTCTTGTGAATCTTGTTTCATTTTTTAAATTTGCCATTTAATTTTGTTTAGATATGCAAAACAATGTAATATTTCCTTTGTTATTAAGTTTAAAAGGCTGTCTTTATTTATGAAATATACTGATGCATCAGAGTACATAAATTTAAAATTTTCTGAGTAAAGAACATTAACAAAAGTAAATTGAAAATGCAATGAACCAGCAATAAAAAGGGGAATTCCAGGAAGATGGCATTGGAGTAAGCAGGCAGGTCTTAACTCTCTCGTAAAAACAACAGAGAAAGGGCCAAAAGCTGTCTGAGGGACCTGCTTTGGGGGTCAGCAGACGAGGACAGTGCTACACAACTCCCAGGAGGGCAAGGGACAGAGAGATAAAGAACCCAAAACAACAAATGTGAGTTACCAAACCCTTGTGATGAGTAAGAAGGGCTCCCATCCCTCACCCCAAAGCTGGGATAAAGTCCCTGGCTCACTACAGCTGAATGAGAGGGGAAAGACATCTTCCTTCCTGTCAATTGTTATAAAGGAAAAGGGAGGGGAGTTGGGTGGTTTCTCTTCAGTGAATTAGGCCAGTAGAGCCCACTTTGAATCTCGGCTCTAGCCAGACCAGAACAGAGAAAAGCAGAGATTGAAAAAAACACCTCTGTGGAAAGGTGCACTGATGAATGCCATCTGCTGGCAAGTCCAGAAATTGCATGGAGAAAAACTGCTTTTAGATCTCTCTTAACCCAGACTCCTGTGAGAAAATCTGTGCCATTAACGAGTCAATGGCCTGATTTTGATAACTTAAGCTGGGCAATTTTAAAAACTTAGAATAAGTTGAACCAACTTAAGAAGAACTGTGAAAAAAAAATAGACGAGAAATTGACCATCAGAGTGAATTCACCAACACATACAGATGCCTAGACATTAGTAAAAAATTAGAAGCCATTCTAGGAAGCAGGAAGAGATGGCACAGCCAAAGGAACAAACCAAATATCCTGAAGAGATATAGGATTTAAGACAATTAATCAGTGATAATGATACAACTCTCCTAAATCAATTCAAAGAATCAAAAGAAAATATGACTAAAGAAATGAAGGATATTAAGAAGACATGGATAAGCATAAAGAACAATCTGAAAGCCTGCAAAGAAAAATAACAGAGCTTATGGGAATGAAAGACACTATGGATGAGATTAAAAATGCGTTAGAGGCACATAAGAGCAGATCTGAATTGCTCAAAGACAGAATTAGTGATTTTGAAGACAGAACATCTGAACTGGAAAATACAGGAATATAGAAAGAAAAGAGAATGGAAAAAAATGGAACAGGGGCACATGGAATTGAATGGCAACACAAAACATACAAATATATATGCTTTATCAGTGTCCCAAAAGGGGAAGTGAATGGAAAAGGGGCAGAAAGAATACTTAAGGAAATAATGACTGAAAACTTCCTAAAGCTTATGAAAAACATAAATGTCAATAACCAAGAAGGACAATACACCCCAAACAGAATAAATCCAAGTAGATCTATCCCAAGACATCTCTTATTCAGAATGAAAAATATGAGAGGTAAAGAGAGGGTTATGAAAGAAGCAAGAAAAAAGCAAAGCATCACATACAAGGGAACCTCATTAAGATTAAGTACCAACCTCTCAGCAAGACATACATTCCTTTCAAGCACTCATTGATCCTTCTCCAGGATAGATCATATATTGGGTCACAGGATAAGTCTCAATAAATTTGAAAAGATTGAAATTTTACAAAACACTGTATCTGATTATAACAGAATGAAGCTGGAAATCAATAATGGACAGAAAAAGGGAAAATTTGTAAATATATAGATATCAAACAATAGATTCTTAAATAATCAGTTGGTCAAAGAAGAAATTGCAAAAGAAATCAGCAAGCATCTTGAGATGAATGAAAATGAAAATATATTAAAGCATATTAAAAACCTGTGGAACACCACAAAGGCAGTGTTGGGAGGGAAATATATAGCCCTCAATTCTTACATTAAATAAGAAGAAAGAGCTAAAATTGAAGATCTAACTGCACACCTGAAGGAACTAGAAAAAGAACAGCAAACTAATTCCAAACCAAGCGGAAGGGAAGAAATAGTAAAGATCAGAGCAGAAATAAATGAAATTGAGAACAAAAAGGGA
>JAQZBX010028286.1:5186-27980 GCA_029593785.1 Cabassous unicinctus | reverse complement strand
CCAAAAAAGACTTGTGCCAAAACCATTTCTCACTTTCTTTTTGGACTGAGATTACCCTAAGCAGATTGGAAAAGATCCCTCAGGTCTGCAACCTAGTTAAGACATGGGGTTTGGCCAGTAGGACATTCAGGTGTGTGAATTCATCTGCCACAAAGGCATCTTATTTGACACACAAAGCTGGCCTGCGATGGGTTTCCAAATGTGTTTGGCCCTGGTGCCATCTTTCTTTATAAATCACAGGGGGGCAATTTATAGCATTCTTCTGTGCCTCCAGGGAGACTTGGGTTGCCACAAACCCTGGCAGCTTATTAAATACTGGACTGAGAGGAAAGGAAAAGAAATTCAAGGCATTAGCAAGTCTACGACAGAAGGATTTTTGGAGGCCACAGGAGTTTATAGATGGCAGGACTCTCACTTCTAATTCCAACCTAAGAAGGCCCTTCAGACGAAGCCCTTCACACTTTGGTCTTGACCAAGGTTGGCCATGCCTCTTCCCGGCCACCGCTAGACTTGTCAGACTCAGTTCAGGGCAGGAAAGGGAGAGGGAAAGAGGAAAGGACAGAACAGTTTAGCAGAGAATCTGGGGCACTTAAACTAGTTTCTGCATCCCCATATATCTCTGAGTTTGAGTTTGAGAGCCCAGAGAAAATGTTCATTCAATCTCCTTATACATATACTGATTCTTTAATCCATTTGTCATATACTTATTGAGGATCTGCAATATATGTGACAGATACTAAGCCTAGCACTGGGAATGTAGAGAACAGACAGATGTAAGCAGTCTAGAGGGAAAGTCAGTGACCAAGTAATTCCAAGTAGAATGAGGGTCTCAAAAGGGAGGTACAAGTGTTTGTAAATAAAATTAATTTAAAAAAATTCATTGAACTGCACGCTTAAGATCTATGTCTTTCATAGTATATAAAAATATACCTCATTTCCCAACCCCGCCCCCACCAAAAATGTGAGGCTCATGGAAGACTTGCCTCAGAATTAATATAGTCTCTGAAACCTTGGAGGAATAACCCATTCCAGTCCAGGATGCAGCTCCTGAAGGAATCCCACCCTTGCTCAGGGATTGAAAAACCTCTAGCTGAGACTGGACTGAATAAAAATTGGGACTGATGATTTAGGAACTTGAAACTAAGAATTTTGTCTTTGGACATAGAGAAAGCTAATTTGATTTTGGACTTCAATTAGTTTGGACTTTAATGTCTATGGAATTTAGTTTGCAATGGGATGTGAACTTTAATTTGGGAATTTGATAATGGGAGGTTCTTCTATTTTTGTTTTGCTTTTTGTTAGAATTTGAGACACCTTTATTTTTGGCATTTCATGATTAGAGTGTCTTAATACCATAATTTAATCTCATTGTAGAACCTCTGATAGCTACCTTAGATAATGTGACTGGAGGAAATTTAGGATGGGAAATGAAATAGGAAGGGAATTTCAGTGCTGAGTGCAGAATATATTTAATGTTAATGTATTGTTCAGAGCCATTTTGGAGACTGTTTTAGTTTTCTAGGCTGCTCAAAGCAAATACCAGGAAGTGAGTCGGGTTAAAAATATGGGGATTTATTCACTCATGGTTGAGGCCGGGAAAATGTCCAAATCAAGGCATCATCAGGCTATGTTTTCTTCCTGAAGACTGCTGCTGGTGGCCCTTTGCTCTTCTGCGATATGGCAAGGTGCATGGCGGGGTCTGCTGGCCTCCCCCTTCTCTTCTGGGTTTCATTGTTTTCAGCTTCTTGCTTCCATGGCGCACGCGCTCTCTCTTTCTCATTCTCATTCTCTCTCTCTCTCTTTCTCTCTCTCTCTCTCTCCACACACACACACACACACACACACACACACACACACACACACACACACCCCTTCACTCCATTTGTAAAGCCTCCAGTAACAGGATTAAGACCCATCCTGAATAAGGATGGTCACACCTTCCTTAACTGAAGTCGCCTCATTAAAACGTCCTACTTATGGGTTCACACCCACAGGAGTGGATTAGATTTAAGAACATATTTTTAGGGGTACTTACAGCTTCAAACTACCACAGAGGCTTCTGGGCCACTGATGCCAGGGACACAAAAACGAGCAGTGGTTGTTGTTGGGCTAGCGACCTTGAGAGTGTGAGGATGCCCGAATTAGATTGCTGAGCTCCTCCTGCAGGTAGACAGCCTCATCCCTGCCTGGTCATTTGCTTAACTGTCAAGGCAAACAAGTTAAAGAGGAAAAGCTTGGGAATCTTGGGAGAAAGGTTTCTTTCCTACTTCTAATAGATCTTTCCTGTTGGAGAGATCTTCATTAAATGGCACTTCTGGCCACTCCATCAGTCACTCACTTTGCCCTGGCGAGGTGAAGTAACTTATCTAACTGGTAAAGGTTGGAAGAATAACTGGGGATGTTTCCCTCCGCGTGATCCTTCTTCCTCTTGGGAACAAGCTGTCTATATATGTTCTCCATTTTGGGAGGCCTTCCCTGGCTTGTCATTGCCTGAGCCTAGAAGAGTTAGTTTGTCTAATTCTGGGGCTCCGTTATGCCCATTTGGCTTTTACACTAAGCTACTTCCTCTATCTTAGCCTTTATCACTATTAAGGTTAATATTTTGTCCTCAAAAAGAAAGGGGGGAAGGTATAGAAGGCCTCCTAGGTACAGTGAATTTTACCCTGATGTGTAAGATATAGGTTGAAATGACCTCAAGTAAAGAGGTGAGAGAAGTGTTTCAGGTAGGGGCAATTGCATATGTAAAGACCCCGAGTCAAGGCAGGAGGGTGTAGGATAATAAAGAATGACTGGAGTAGAGACCACTGCCTAGGGGAGGGGAAGGGTGTGTGGGTGGTAAAAGATGAGGCTGGAGAGAGAGGCAGCCACTGGACCATGGAAGGTCAGCTAGGCTGTATTGAAGACTGTAATGCAGATTGGAGCTCTATGCAAAGGTCTCTGGGAAACCATGATCAGATTTGTGTTTTAAGATTACTCTGGCTAAGGTTCATGGAAGGATTCGCAGGGCAAGAAGAGAAGCAGGGAGTCCATTTAGGAGGCCAGTTAGGGGATTCTGATGGCTTCTGCTAGAGAAGTAGCAGTGACAATAGAGGGATGAGGTGGTGTTTGTGATATATTTCAGGGACGGAGTTGACAGGACCTGTTGTTGGATTGACTGAGAGGATGAGGGAAAGAGATAGCTCTTGGGTTTTTTACTTGAACGTATGAGAGCCTGTTATTGCCATTTATTACATTTGGGGAAGATTTAGGGAAAAGTGGTTTGTTGGTGGGAGAGGTTAGCCCATTTATGCTAAGCTGGATGGGCCCATGAGACATCCTGGGAGCTAGGTGGGGCTCAGAAGAGAGCCTGAGCTGTGCTCTTGGAAGTATGGTGGCCAGCCTACAAGATGGCCCTGTGGTCCTTGCCTCCCGGCATTCACACTCTTGTGCACTCCTCTTCCACACTGAATAGGGCTGACCTGTATAATAATTAGGCTATTGCTGAAATGATGCAAAAATTCTGAGGCTAGGTCATGAAAGGTGTTGCAGCTTCCAAACCTTGCTCCCTCTTGGATCACTCACTCCGGGAGAAGCCAGTTGCCATGTCATGAGGACACTCAAGCAGTCCTATGGAGGGGTCCACCTGGTGAGAAACAGTCATCCTTCCAGTGGCCACCTTGCCAGCCCTGTAAGAGCAACTACCTTGGAAGGAGATTCTCCAGTCCAGTCCAGTCTTCTGATGATTGCAGCCCTGGTCAACATCTTGAGTGCAACCTCATGAGGGACTCTGAGCCAGAACTACCCAACTAAATCACACCTGGATTCCTGACCCATGGGAACCGTGTGAGAGAATAAATCATTGTTTCCAAGCTAACACATTTAGGGGTGATTTATTAAACAGCTGGGGACATCATGTTGAACATGAATTTGTCCAGTCTTGCATGACTTCTTCAATCAGCCATTCTTCCAATGCTTCATGGTCCATAAACATGGACCTTGGCCACACTGGGGCTGCCTGTCGTCTCCATCCCCAACAGCCTGGCTGGCCAGTCAGACACAGACTTTTTGACCTGTTTCTCATCCTCCTAGATTCTAAACTCAAGTGCTAACTGTTTTTAGCCCCATCATGCCCTCAGATACAGTTCTTAGTGTAGCTCTGGTTTCTCTGGCTTCTCTCCTCAACCACAACCCACTCAGACCCTTTGTGGACTTGTAGTGAGATGAGACAGCCTTTCTTTTTGGCCCAGCTTGCCCAAGAGTTTGTGCTCCAGGGTTAGATCTCAGGGATTCTCTCTTCATTACTGAACTGATCTGATGCTTTATTATTTATGGACACTGCCATAGAGAAGCTGAGATGAAGCAGGAGGAACATGTGGGCATTGAATCTAAGGTACAGTGTGAGATCTTAGGCATCCTGGATTGGATGGAGAAGGAACAAGCTAGTAATGCGTAGGACTCATTAGGGCAGGGAGGGAGATTGTGGTAACAGGGATGGCGGATGGAAGGTGGCGGTGTAGGGATGGGTGTCAAAAATGAGAAATACTAATACTAAGTCAGAAACCTGCAAAGTGCAGTAAATCTGACCTGATTTTGACCACGTCTATTCCTAAATGTTCTAAGCTAGTGTTTAGAGCCACAGTAGCAGGGACTTCTAGGAAATGTCAATGCCAGGAGTCAGCCTGGGCGGCAGTGAGGTTGTTTCTGACTGCCCACCTGTATTTACTGATCCAATGATTTCATTCAACAACCATTTACTGAGTACTACTAAGCTCTAGGGATATAGCAGTGAATGTAATAGACAAATCCATGCCTTCAAGAGCTTACATTCTTGTTGTGGGGGCTAGGCAATAAACAAACCACCAAGCATAAGATATGTCAGGTGGCCGTTTGTGCTATGAAGCAAAGTAAAGCAGGGTAAGGAAATAGAGTGTAATAGAGGTGCAGCGGGTATTTCAGGAAAGGTATCTGTGAGCAGAGACCTGGGGGAGGTGAGGGAGTGAACTGTGCAGTTGTGATACCTGGGGCAAGTGTTCTGAGGTAGAGGGCACAGCAAGTGTGAAAACAGACGTGGGGACTTATTTGAAATGTGTGAGCCTGGAGGCTGGTGTGGCTAATGCTGAGTGAGAGGTAGGGTGTATCATGGGAGATGAGATGAAAGGATGAGATCAGAGAGGTAGTGGGGTGAGGATAGGAATCATTGCCGGCTCCTGAGCTTATCTGAGTGAGCTGGGCAGACAACAGAGGGTTTCAGACAGAGGGATGGTCTATTTTGATTATGTTAATGTTTTTAAAAGATCATGCAGCCTGCTGTGTTGAGAAGAGACTCAGGGGACAAAGGTGAAGGCAAAGAGACCAGTGAGGAGACTATTATAATAGCCAGGTGAGAAAAGATGGCGGCTTGACTAGAGTCAGAGCTGTGAATGGTGAGAAGTGGTTGGACCTTGGTTGTATTTGGAACTCCCAGGATGAGAAGTCTGTGGGGGAAGTAGGTTTGGTGAGGTAAGAGTGGTTTTGAACATGTTTGGCTTGCAATATCTATTTAACATCAAAGTGAGGTGTAGAGCAAGCAATTGAATATATGAGTCTGGATTTAGATGAGAATTGAAAGTCATCAGTATTTGGATGTGTTATGGGTTGAATTGTGTATCCCCCAAAAGTTATATTTAAGCCTTAACCCCCAGTACCTCAGACAGGGTTGTTGCAGATGGAATTAATTAAGATGAGGTCCTACTGGAGTAGGGTGGGCCCTTAATCCAATCTGACTGGTGTCCCTATAAGAAGGAAACAAGGAAGACAGACACAGAGTAGAAGGCAGGGATTGGAGTGGAGCACATACAAGCCAAGGAATGCCCGGACTGCTGGCAAACACGAGGAGCTAGGAAGAGGCAAGGAAGGATTCTCCCCTAGAGGTTTCAGAGGGAGCATGGCCCTGCTGCCACCTTAAATTTGAGATATCTAGCCTCTAGACTGAGACAACAAACCTCTGTTGCTTTAAGCCACCAACTCTGTGCTACTTTGTTATAGCAGTCCTAGCAAACTAAGACAGATGGCACTTAAAGCCACGGGACTGGATGAGAGGCTTACCCAGGGGGAGAGAAGTAGATGCCAAAAGGTCCAAAGACTGATCCCTGGGGCACACCAGCATTTGATAGGTCAGGGAAATGGGGAGTCCAGAATGAAGAAGTAAGAGGGAGTGGTGTCCCAGAAGCTAAGTGAAGAAGGACTGTCAACATGGAGGGGGTTCAGCTGTGTCATAGGCTGCTGATTGGTCGAGTAAACTGAGAAGTGAAAATTGCCTGTGGGTTTTGGCATGGTAAGAGTTGTTGGTTACCTGTACAAATATAATTTCAGGGAGAGTGGAATTGAGACCCTGAACAGAGAGGGTTAAAAGGGAGGAGATTTAGTATGCTGGCCAACAGCTGAGGGGATGGCATTCAGGCCATGGGCAGAACCTCTGGCCAAGTGGATGGGGGTGGGGAAGGGCAGAGCTTTAGACCCCAGCAGGAGACGCTGAAGTGCAAAGTATGCAAACTAGGAAGAAAGGACCTGGAGAGTCCAATGGGGAGGAAGGCTGCAGCTGTGGGGCACTCTGGTGCCAGGTTCAGGACAGCAAGTCTCATTCCAGATGCTTCCATTGGTGGGGAGGGGGCTTTGCATACATGCTGGGCTTGAACAGGGCTGGCCCAGGGCAGATTGTGAAGGTCTTTGGTGCCCACAGCTGAGCAGGTCAGGGGTGGGAAGGGAATGGGGGCGGAAAAGCTTTGGACTAGTGGTTCTCAATCCTGACTGCACATGACAATCATCTGGGAAGCTTTTGAAAAATACAGAATCTGGGCCCCTCGCTGAGAATCCACGTCAGTCTATATGGAATGGGGCCCAGTCCGGGTTACACATCTTCCCAGATGACCGAGATGGGCCGCTGCCGAGGACCCCTGCTGTACGCTTCAGCTTGGCCCTGGGTGTGGGCCCCTGTGGGAGGCACTTAGAGATGAAGGGGCTGTAGGAGGAGTCGGCACCAGCACTGGGAGGGCAATCATTGCTGTAATCTCTGAAGGAATTTGTTGGTTTTCCCCAAAAGAACAATATTCATAACATTTACCAAAATGAAAGTCCTGATTAATTTTGCAGGTTTACAGCTCCCCAGAGGCTGGAGAAAAAACATCATTTGGCACCAGAAGCAAACTTTATCTGGCAGCGCAGGATAATTTACAAACACTGAAGTGCACAGACTTTTCTGCAATTTCAATGTACTACATCCATAGAGTGCAGAGAAACACTCTAAGGGCCAATTTCTCACGCTGCCGCCTGGACCAAGTGTTCCCAGGAACCCGTTTGAGTCTCTCAGGCCTCTCGTTCTGGATTCCAGTGGTGTCCTGGGCAGATGCGGTTTCTGTTCGGCCCAACATTGCTTCCCTTGGGGAACTGCTCAGTCCCATCACAGGCAGTTCAGATGGGCTGTCAGTCATAGTAGTAAACCCCACCTCAGCCTGTATAGACATAATCCAGGAACAGCCAACCATAGTAACCCTATCCCTGGCAACAGCGATTGGTTCAGGCGGTAGGTATGAGATTCAAAAAGGGCCAGTCAGTGTCGTTTTTTTTAGGATTAATGTATGGATAATTATAGAGAAAGGCTCTCTCCTGAAGATGCAAAACTGGGAGAATGTGAATCTGGGTTTATCTGATGTCATTGTCCTTACACTGTATGGATGAAGAAACTTGTTTGTAGAATTGTAGAATGAAAACTAATAGAGATGAGGGGAGGGAGATGGAAAGAGACAGAGAGAGACAAAGAGACAGAGGGATGCAGATACTTCTGGCAACAATGTGCCTGGCTCGAGGCTTCCAGGCTCTGGTACCCACAGTCCTGTGAGCGCCCCCGGAATCCTTTTAGGTTTAAGCCTTTTGGAGTCGGGTTTCTGTCACTTGCGACAGAAGGCCTATTGACTAAGGCGGAAGGTTTCTCATCACCCTCACGGGAAGGTGGAAGTGTGGGGTATGCACTGGAGAGTGAGGCAGGCATGGTCAAAGAGTTTGTGGGGCAGCTGTCCCTGGGATGTCCATGTGTCCGCCTCGGGGTCGTAGCACTCGAAGGAGTCTGAGTCCTCGATGTTGCAGTCTGTGGTCAGCCGCCGCCCGCCCGTCACGTAGAGCTTGTTCCCGATCACTGTGGCCCCGTGGTGCATCCTCCGGTCCTTCATGTCCGCACATTTGACAAACTTGTTGGACCGAGGGTCATATGCAAGAATCCTCCTTGTGTAGCCTGAGAACCAAATCAACATTGGCAAGCTCAGCGTTGCTCATTCGGAACTGGAAGGCAGCAGTCCTGGGGACGTGACTGTTCTCTGCATTGCCTCACGCTGAGGTTGGGACTCTGAGGAAATTAGGCTTAGAATGTTTAAGCAACCTGCCCGTCACACACCTGCTGCGCGGCAGAGCTGGAGCTTGGACCCAGATCGGTGGCTCTGATCCCGGTATTCTTAACCCCAAGTTAAGGTGGCATGTAAATCATTCTTAGACTGGGAGCAGACCCCTGATTCCAGGAACCCTTTCCATCTCCCTCACGTCTCTCACGGACTCATCCAAGAGCCATAACAATCTGAAGAAAAAGCCTTTGAGAATTGAGATTGGGTCTGCACAACAACCCTATGTGGTGGGTACTTCTATGATTCCCATTTGATAAATGAGAAAACTGAGGTATAGGGAGATTAATAACTTGCCAAAGGAGAGTGGGTGTAGCTCAGTGGTTGAGCACCTGCTTCCCATGTACGAGGTCCCGGGTTCAATCCCTGGTACCTCCTAAAATAAACAAAGAAATAAAATGAACTGTAAAAAAAAATAATAACTTACCAAAGACCATCAAACCAGAAAGTGGCTGGGCAAGGATTTGAACCCAGGACTATCTGACCCCAAACCAGTCCTCATAACCATGATACTATATTGCTATCACAGAGAAATGACCCATTAATAACTAACATTCCTGACAAGAGAAAATATTTTTTGGGCATTTACCATGTGTCTGGGACATTGCTAAGTGCTTTAGAAACATGAATGTATTGAATTATCACAACACTGATGAACAGGTATTTCATCAAAGACATGGAGTAACTTCTGGATAAAGAGAGAGCTTTGGGAGGTTGTTCATACTCCCCTGGCTGGCTGGATATGCTTTTAAAAAGTCTATCCTGAAGAACAACATCTATCTATCATGACCCCTTTTTCCACAGGAGATGCCAAATTTGTGTCCAGTCTTGCCATACTCTGTTCAAACTCACCTCCCACGATGACAATTTGCTCCCCAAGCAGCACTGCAGGGGCACACACATTCTTGATCATTCTAGTCTCCATTTTGAACCACATGTTTCTGGAAATGTGATAAACCTAATGGAAAAATATTATAATCATGGCACTGCATTTTAAAGTTTATATATATATAGAGAGAGAGAGAGCACATAGTGATGGTGAAATAGAAGTAATTTTTTTTCTTTTATTGTTTCCAAGTTTTAAAATGTGTCTATATTGCTACCAATAAACAAAATATTGTTAAATAACAGCAAGAAGAATATTATTAGACATTGGTCTTTCTGAGACCCCATGAGATGGATCAGTGACTGTATTTCCATAGAATGGACTGAGCTCTGCATTGTAGAATGCTCTTGCTTACCTTGCTGGGAACACTTTTTTCTTTTATTAAGAAATGGAGCAACTTGGGTTTTCATAAAACCAATGATTTTTCAATCATTTTAATCTCTAGCTCATGTTTAAATTTCTAAGTGTTCCGTTATATCCTGGGTATGAGGGTTCTTTGAGTGATGAAGAAATTTGAAACTAGATAGGGTAGGCTTTTGAAAAGTTCATGCCCGACTCATTAGCATCCTAGAAAATGAAAGAATGGGTAAAAGAAGAAAGAAGAAAGAGGAGGGGGGACCTCTATTCCGAGACTCTCCTTTGTCATGCTCTGAAATAATGTATCAAATCACCAGCCCCTAGAACATATTCACCTGTAAATTTCCTCAGATTGAAATTCAAATATAAATTTGTTTATTAGAGGCAAAATTTAGAACAAGAGATACAGGATGGACTTCTAAATAAGAAAAGAAGTAACAAAAACATTTATTGACAGAGAAACATGGTGCAGTCTCTTCTGCACTGGAAATTCTTTCCATATAAAACATAATTGCAAGCATTATTAAAGTATTTTATCATTTAACTGAATTTCATCTTCATAACCATCCTATGGAGTAGGTACTATTACCTCTCCCCATTTTTCAGATTAGACCATGGAGGCTCAGAGAGGTTAGTGATGTGCCTGGGGTCACATAGCTGGAGTGAGTGAAGAAGCTGGTCTGGCAGACCCCAGAGTCCTTCTTGAACCACCATGCCAGAGGCTCTTCCTGGGACCACGTAAATGTGGCCTTTCCTGAGGGAGGTTTTTGAGATTACAGACCATTTGAAGTCTCTGTCAGGCCCCCAAGTGGGTGAAGCACGGAAGAGACCAAGTGCTAGAAACAGAGCAACCTCAGTGGCAGTGAAGCCTCATGGGTTAATCTGAAAATATATAGGTGACAAAACTCTTTGGAAAGTGCAGTGGGATCCTTGGAGGAAAAGTAAACACTGGTTGCATTTCACTTAGTAAGTAATTGCCTCCTGGCCTTCTGTTCTCCATCTTCTCTGGGTATGGTTTCAAGAATTGATTAAACATTTGCTCTTAGTTCTCATAATACCCCAGAGAGATAGGGCAAGAAAACGAAGGATGATCTTTGACTAGTAGAGAAAGTGACACTTTGTTATGGTAAAGAATTTGCTTAACATCAGCCAGAAATAGAGGTGGAAAGAAGGCCAGGTTGAAAGGAACACATACGCACACCTTGTACAGTAAACCCACTGCAGTTTAAGTCTTGAAAGAATGCATGCTGATGAGCCATCCTAAGAGGAAAACCCAAAGCCTCTGCCAAAAATCCAACCTATCCCAACAGTGTCCCAACCATCAACTGAAACTGTATGTGAATGAGTGAAATTTCCATTTCAAATCTAGTACTAATTGGATAAGAAAGGTATGTTTAGTTTAGTTTATTGTTTCATTTGGGCTCTGCAAGAATCTTGTTTGATTGGACCAATGCATTTCTTGTTATGCTAATTTAAAGCTTTTTGGAGCTTTGCATTTATCCTTAGGAAGTAGATGACAATTTTGCAATGTGAAGTCATCAGCACATATTTTGACTCTATTTTGCAAAATAGTCAACACGGTGTGTGTGGGGGGGGCTCTAGCTTTCCATAGAAGCACGTTATTATATCTTCATCATGTGGTCAGAGCTTTCGAGGAGCAGAACAATGTCTCCTTCAGCTCAATTAAATGAGTGGGATTTAGAATAATAATTCTGGAAAGACAAAGAATCTGCCTAGATAGTCCAGAAGCAGCAACCGAAAATACGGGCTGGAGAAAAAACAAGAGAAGATTTAAGTCACACAGGGTTTGTGCCTTTCCTCTGTCTCCACCGGCACCAACCTGGTCCAAGCCATCACCATCTCTTGCCTGCACCTAGTAGAGCATCCCCCACCCCTCATCCACCTCTCTTGGTCCACTCAGGCCTCCTCCAATCCATTCTCCTTAAGGCATCTACAGAGAACTTCTAAAAATTGCAAATTTGATTATCTTACCAGCCTTACTTGAAACCCTTTCATGAAATCCCACTACTCTCAGGCTGCCACCTCAAATCCTCAAATCCTTGCCAAAACGACTTCATCTCCCAGCCTTCCTCATCCCCAAGAGGCTCCAGAATTTCTAAATAGAAGGGGCTCCGGGGCAGCAGTGTGGGTGGAGGGATTGCTCAGGGTAGCTTGGGAAGGGGTCTGATAGAGACTGTGTGGGGACTAACACGCCCCCGCCCCCGCCAGCTGCCCCTTGGCACACCACCTCTCTTCCCCTTGCTTGTGTTGCAAATGCTTTGCTCATTCTTTCAGTTCTCAAGGCAACAGGTCACACCCCCTTTCTGCTTCAGAGCCTTTGGACAAGCCGGTCCCTTTCCCTGGACCACACCCCGACTCTCCCTGGGTAACAGAGTCCTCCTACAAATAGCAAATTCAACGTCATCTCCTCACAGTTGTCACTGCCCCTCCCCCATGCCAGATCCTTCTCCCAAATGCTCTTCAGCACCCACCCTGCACTTCTTCCTCCTCTTCCGCTCTTCATCCTCTCCTTCGTGCCTCTCTGTTCAAGTCAGCTTAAGCCGACTCTACCCGCTTCCCTCCAAAGTCCCGGGAATCCTGACGCAGTCTCTGCTTTCCTCTACAGTGGTTTAGGGGCTCCCCATGTGCTCTTCGGCACCCCTCTATGGCAGCATCTCAATTGAATGGTCTCGCAGGTTCCTTGAGGACTAGTGCAATTTGCTGCTTGTGTTCCTAGGGCCTTCCAGCCGCTGGCACTCAATAAAACTGTCTTGTAAATGAACGAAGCAAATCTCGTGGTGTCTCCTTGATTATCTTTAAAGGTGGGCTTGTTATTCCTTATCATTAGGTGAAGTGCGGAGACCACTGGAACTTGCATAAAATTGGAAAATATTTTAATTATTTTTCATTAAATTTATTTAAATATTTTATTAACCCTACTTCTCAGAGAGTTTGTGAGTGAAATTAGTATTTACATATCATTTAAAGCAGGGGTTCCCCAGTCTTGCTGCACCTTAGATTCTCCCAATGCTTGGGAATCTTCTTTTAAGGCCTACGTATTGTAGAAACATTTGCCAAAATCCTATAGACCTTCATGATCTGATATTAAATATGTTCTAGCTTGAATTGTTAGATATATATATTTTTTCCCTCAAATAAAAGTAAACTTTGTGAGCTGGGATTGTATTTGATGTACCTTTGCATGTATTAGTCTTATACAAAAAGAATACAAAAATTGATGAAATCTTGCTGAAAATGATTATTTTTTCCTCCCTCTGCCTTCCATCCCTCCCCCTTTCCTTCCTTCCTTTTTCCTTCCTTCCCCTGCAAATGACAAATGTGTGTGTATGTGTGCATGTGTGTATGTAGGTGTGTACATGTGTATGGATGTATATGTGTGCATGTAATGTGTACATGTGTACCTGTGTTTGGATGTATGTGTGTATGTGTACATGTGTAAACCTGTATGGGTGTATATATGTGTACATGTGTATGGATGTATATGTGTGTGTGTGTAATGTGTACATGTGTACCTGTGTTTAGATGTATGTGCAAATGTGTACATATGTACATGTGTATGGATGTATATGTGTGTGTGCACATAATGTGCACATGTGTACCTATGTTTGGATGTATATGTGTGTTGTGTGCCCGCATTCATATTCATCTGCTTCCAAGCTGGGAGGGTGCAGCTGTTTACCTGGATGAGGCGCACAGGGTTCTGCATGATGTCCTCTCCTCCAAAGAGGTAGAGCCTTTGGTCTTTCACGGCAACCGCAGGGTGGAGAACCGCCTCTGGCATGCTGGCCATACTCTCCCAGACATTGCAGATGCTGTCGTATCTCTCCATGGAGCCCATGACCTCCTGCCTTTCTCCAATGCCCCCGATGGAGAAGATGAAGTTCTTGTGGGCAGTGCTTCTGTGGGAGTAGCGGGCCTCCAGCATGGGCTCACCCAGGCTCCATTGGTTGAGTTTCAGGGAGAAGATGTAAACCTTGTGACTGACCAGACTCTTCCCTGCACCGGCAGCCATGCCCCCGAGCACGTAGATACTACGGTGCAAGGCGACGGCCGAGGCCTTGTACAGCCGGGCTGGGAGTTTGGCCAGGCTCTGCCATTGGCCCGTCTGTCCATTGTAGAGCAGAACGTCCCTGGTGGTCTGCTGGTTGTCCTTCCTTCCACCCAAGAGGATGAGGAAATCTTGGTAAGCGTTTCTTGGAGGGACATGGCACAGGGGTTGGAGGTCCTGGCCACTGGTGCCATACCAAGAAAACATCTGCCTCTTGGCTGTCTCCAGGATGGTCTGGCACGCGGGCGAGGCTTGAAGGAGGGCGTCAGTGGTGATGAAGTGGTAGAAGAAGGCCGGGTGGACGTACTGAAGCCTGACCTGCTTGAACAGCTCCTGCAGGTATCGTTTCCGGGCCTGGAGGTCATGCCTGATCCAAACCATGATGGCCTCAAACACCTTTTCCTCCTCCCCACAGAGCCCATTGTCTCCGAGGTAGTCTCTCAATTCCAAGGCGCAGAGGTCCTTCAGGTCAGCCGATGCGGCCACCTCGGGAAAATACTTCAGGGCCACCACCCTGGCCTTCGTCCTGAGGGTTTCGCAGCTTAGGATCTCCGAGAGTCTGATCATGCCCAGGCAGTTGCTGGGGGTGAGCTGGCCCTGAAGGTATGAGGAGCAGGCCTCGAACAGCTTGGGGTACTGCAGCATGGAGGCCGCCTCCATCAAGGGAAGCACGTTCTCGGCTGTGACGCGTGCCTCCCCGGTGTACACGTACAGGACAAGCTGGTCCAGCGTGGCGGGGCCGATGCCTTTCAGCTGGACTCTGGCCTCCCTGCTCTCCCTGAAGTCGCTGCAGAACATGGCCCTGAAGTAGGGACTGCTGGAGGCCAGCACGTTCCGGTGGCATGGCACCTCCCAGGCCCCGGCGCAGAGGCTCACATCGGTCAAGACCCTGTTTTGCCTTAAGCCGTTGAGCTGCCGCAACAAGTCAGAGGAGAAGTCGCGGTCTTTGAAGAGCAGCCCAGCTGGCGATGCCCCGTCCATCCTACAGGAGGGGAGGAAGCCCCAAGAGGGAGCAAGAGTCAAGTCTGTCTCAGCGGCATGTGCTGGAGGCTTCAGCTGTGGGAGCTATAGAACTTAGAGCACATATGTCCCTTCACCACGATGTCTGCGGGTATCGCCACCCACACCCAGACCTCCCGGCTGACACCCCTCTTTTTGGTTATGATTGTTCTCACAGGTAACAGGCAAATGAGATCTTCAGCTAATCTGAAAAACAAACAAAAAACCCAAAACGGTTGTAAGTTACTAGAGCATCAGAGGCTGAAATGTGAGCCTGCAGCATTTAACAGTCCCTGCCTTCCCACTGGCAGGAGAGCATGAGCCTTTCTCCACATTCTGGGCATTTCTATTGTTTAGCAACCTCATCTAAACAACTCTTTCTGGGATGTCATTCTGGGGGCGTGGCCCTCCTGTAACTAGACAGAAATGAGTGCTGAAAATGGACCACTGTAATTTCTTTTTTTTAGACATGACTTCACCAGGTCCCTTTGGTTTAGTTTTTAAAACGGAATAAAAGCGGAGACAAAACAACAGCCTGGGCGGGGTTTATTGGGTGACATCAGCAGTCCACCTGCAGAAAATTAACCATGGGGGCACTTACCTCGTTTTGCTGCAGGGACAGCCACGGATGCCTGGTCCGTCCTGCTCGTCCCCCTCAGGAGTTTCCACCTCCAGCTTCCAGTGAAACTATAAACCCAGGCCTTTCCTTCAGTTGGCAAATGGTTTGTTCTGAGGGATCTCTGAATTTGTTTATGCTGAAGGCACTTTCACAGTTTTCTAGAGCTTTGTGAAAGAACTGCTGGGCAGGAGACAGTGTATACATTCCAGGGCTAAGAATAGTTGCATATGTACTTTCCACTGTTATGACATGTGACTTTCCAGTTGCCTTTTGCAGCCACCCAGGGGCCTGCAGGGCCGGCGCATGCCCACATGCCTTGTTTCCTTGGCAAGTGTTTACAGAGGCATAAATAGATCTGGAGGGATGGCAATGCTTAAGAGAGACCCTGCTGCCCACTTGGAAACACCCCACGTGCCCTGTCCTAAAAGTGCCTTGGAATTCTAGATGTCTGTAAACAGGTTGCTGTGACCTGTTCTGGGTCACGTTGCAGGTGGTGGAGGGTCACAAGGGAAGTCAGCACGAGGCGCCCGTGGGTGCTGTTCAGTGGGTCTCTACTTCTCACCGTCTGCCTGGCAGGATCACTAAAGAGGGCTGTGGTTTCTGCCTCCAGGCTCCAAGGTCACCGAATCCATGGCAAAGCTGTTTTTTAGTATTTGCCGCGCACCCTGGGATTTCCAGACTTGGGAGAGTCCAAAGCCTTGTTGGGCCTCCTTACTCCAGGAGCTTTTGCTTTTAAATGGGCAAGACCTGCCTCTCAGCCATGCACTGATTGCTATTCAGCTAGGTTTTTGGAGTTCGGGCTTGCTCTTCTGTTTTACTTTTCCGTTCTTTCCCCTAAGTAAGGCTTGAATTAGAGGCAGGAAGCCAAGGCATATTGCTCTAGGACAATGGAAAGAGAGGAGGGGGTAAGGAGGAGGAGGAGGAGGAGGAGGAGGAGGAGGAAGGGGTGGAGGCGGCGGCAGTGGAGGAAAGAGGAGAATGATGATGGTGATGGGCAAGCAGACAGTCTCTGTAAGACTCAGAACCAAGACTGAGCTGCAACCGCAAGACGAGTGAAAGGGGCCTCGGGCTGTTCTGCCCTGCCTCCAGGCAGGACCATGACAGAGTGTACCAGCAGGCAGGGGCAGGCAAGCCTGGCTCTCTCTCCTTCGCAAGTCTTGCTTAGCCTACTGCAACAGCCTCCCACGCTGATTTTTCCCCTTGCTCCTGGTCCCACTCCCTCAATGCATCCACCCTGTCACCACCAGTTGAATCCCCATGAAAGCAATCAGAATATGCCCATCCCCTGCATTCTACCCTTCCATGGCTCCTCATGTCTACAGGATAAAGTCCAGGCTCTTCAGCAGGAATTGGATTGGTCTCCTGCCCTCCTCTAGATTCATGTCTCCTTCCACTCCCTGCCTCCCACTTACATATATATTTTGTTCTAACTCCATAAGACAACCTACAGGTCCTTGTTTGTGTCTGGCCCCTGTTGGGGAGGCTGAGCCAGCCTGGCCTTTAGGGTACCAGGGGGCTGGGTGGGAGGAAGAGTGTCTCTCATTCCTAGGTGCAGATTAGAGAGTGGATCATGCACAAAAGAGTCCAGAAGGTCTAGGTCAGAGAAGGATATCCAAAATATGTCATTGGGGCCAGGGGCCCAGAGGCCAAAATTAGAGCAGAGGGCCTGAGCCAAGGGGGTCAGAGACCCATGGGGGTACAAGCAAGGAACCGGAGAGACAAGCTGTTGGTACAGATATCAGAGCTGGTGGCTGTTCCTGGGCTTCTGAGGGATGCTGGTGATTGAACATGTGAGTGGCCGAATTCCTTCAAGGGCCTGAGGTCTTGCTCTCTCTGCTTCTGTGCCTTTGCATGTGCTCATCCCTTTGTCAGTCCACTGCTGAGCTCCTATCCACCCTTCAGAACTTAGCTTGTCTATCAGCTTCTCTGCAAGTCTACCTCGACCCTTGCAGACGAGTTTCTCACTCCTCTCTACTGTCCTCATTCTGTCTACACACTTTTAATATAACGTGCACCTCACTGCAATTATGTCTACCTGTCTGTGCCTCTCCTATTCGAATGGAAGTGTCTGGGTGGCAGGAACCTCGTCCTAATTGTCCTAATTGTCTCTCTACCTTCACGCCCCTGCCTGCCGTGTAGGAGGAACAGGCTGCTGTGTGGAGCCTGGTGAGTGGCCTGCAATGTAAGTGGTGCCCAGGGGTGCCCTGGAGATGGCCCTCATCTTAATCAAATCCAATAACGTGAGGGGGCAAAGTAAAGCAATTGCCTTGTAGAGCAGAGCAAGGGTTAAGTTCAAGGCCGGGAACTGAAGCGAAGTCCTCCCAACTCCAACATTAGTCCTTGGCCTCAGAGTCAGCACAAGGTAAAAATAACTTCCTTATTGCTCCAAAACGCCTTCAATAATTCTCTTCCAGCTAGTAAGCAAGCCAAAGGTTTGTTTTGAGGATGATAGGTGGGGATTCCTGGGAGTGACTTTCCGTGGAGCCATCCACTCACAGAGACCTTGGCCTTTCCACTACATCCCCCTAAATAATGAGACCTTTTGGAACTCAGCTCTGTCAAGCATTCACTTGAGGCCTGATGTGCAAATCCTTTGGATGCTAAAGTTTAGAAAAAACAGGCCCCGTTCTGCTGGCTGAGCCTCTGAGGGGAATTCTGGCTCTACATTAAACATCAGGGAAAGGCACAGGGAGAGTCACGGCGTTCACCTCAGAGCAGATATACCACATATAACCCCAAGCCCGAGCTGGAAGGCTTCTCCCACTGCCTAGACCAGGGGTTCTTCACCTTTTTTGTTCCACAGACTCCTTTGCCAGGCAGGTGAAAACCATGGACCCCTTATTAAGTCCACACTATACTGTATATTATTTAATCAATATATCACACCTGCACCAACACGTCCCCACAAGAATAATGTTTTTTGAATTTCAATTCAAGCTCATGGACCCCTGGCTAAGAACCCCTGGCCTAGACTAATTCCAGCCAGCCTACTCTCAATTCATGAATCCCTCTCTCTCAGAGGGGTTAGCTTTCTGTCTTAACTGTCACCTGGAGGATGTCTTCGTTTAGGGCCTGAGCATATGGGAGCCTAAAATAAATGGGGGCATGCAGCTCCTTGCTCTTCTGTTTGACGAAAGCCAAGACAGTGTAATGAGTCAGGACACAGGCCTGGGGATTGAAAGACTCGGGGGAATCTTGGCATTTCCCCTTATTATCCATGGGATGTATGGCAGTTATGTTCTTCCAGCCTCAGCTTTTCCATCTGTTAAATGGGGATGACTATCCTTGTTTCTGAGAAATAATGCATGGGAAAAACCCAGTAAAGTGCCTGGCACAGTATAGGGACACAGGAAATTATGGTAGGTATTATATTATTACTCTGAAAACAATCTCTTCAGAGCTTAATGGGTCTTAGTGCCTGAGGAGATTATTTTCAGAGTAATAATACAGGCATCTAAGGTGGTCTCCTGCTCGCTCTTAGACCAACTGCGATGGTCCTCATGATCCACTCTGCCTCCAGGGGTCCTGGATTCCACCACGGGCTCTGCCATGGACTGGCTGTGTGTCTTTGGACAAGTCCCTTAACCTCTCTGTACTTGGCTTCCTCACCTGGCTGTGAAGGGGTGGACCAGGTGACCTCTGAGCCCTGCCCCTTCCGGCTCACCCTTCTGTGGCTTGTGCCCTGAAGTGTCCTCTGCAGGACTGCCAGAGGCTGAGCCCCGGCCACGGGGCCTCCTCGCAGCTTTAGCTCGCCATCCGTCTGCAGCCGGGTGCAGAGAAGAAACGCCAGTCAGGCTGCCAGCCGGCGAGCTTCATTACTTAGTCCTTTAAGTAAGTTCAGAAAGTCTCCTTTTCGCTCGCGGCGCTTTTGATTGCCGCTACAGGGCATGTTGCCTCACGGGGCCTCCAATTCTTTCCTGGGTGGGTGAGCTGGACCCAGATTCCCCTGGAAAGGGCAGGCTGGCTCAGGCCAGCAGGCAGTCTGACAGCCACAGGTGTGGAAGGCCAAAACTCAGGCTCCACTGCACACGCTCAGTCCTCTTAAGGCCCTCGTCTCGCGTTTCTGTGGAATTAGTTGTATTCGTCCTAGCCTGCGCACCATGCTGTCCCAAAAATACACAAACCTGCATTTAAAGGCCCTTGCAGAGG
This sequence comes from Cabassous unicinctus, assembly GCA_029593785.1. NCBI lineage: Eukaryota > Metazoa > Chordata > Mammalia > Cingulata > Chlamyphoridae > Cabassous > Cabassous unicinctus. The sequence continues at coordinate 8,499 of JAQZBX010028286.1, read as the reverse complement.
CTCCTCACTAACGGGAAGGCTGATCCCTCCTGGCTTCTTTGCTGTTTCCGCAGGGGGCGGGTGGAGGCATCGGGAAAAGCTGTAGGAACGTACCACTTCATATGTGACTGACATGTGTTTATGTACCTGAGTGCCCGTCTATCTCTCCCGCTGGGTGTGTTTTCAAAAACAAAAACACTGAGGGAGGCATCTGTACTCTAGAAAATACCGGAAAAGGGGCCTGCTCCTTGATTCTCGGGGTTCCCATGGCTACCTTACTCTGGTTGCTGAAAACCCAACACTACTTTTACTAGGCCAGGATTACAAATGACTGTGCTCCCGACTCCTTCTGCACCCTGCCCCAAGGCCAGAAAATATCTTCATAGCTTTTCCCCCAGGGAGGGCAGGGGAAAGAAAGGCTGGCAGGGATGACAATAGGACTGCCTGTGGATTGTTGGTATAACCCGGCTGCCTGGCCCTCCTTCTCCCCGAAAATTGTAAAGTGTGACCTCATACATCATTTATGCCACAGATCAGCTTTCTGCGCTCTAAATCAAACCGGAGAAGGAAGGAAAAATATGCTCAAGGATGCTTTCTTACTCTCCTGTCTTAGCACAAACAACAATACCCTGCAGTGGCCTCTCTGCTCCCTGGGGTCAGGAGCTCCCTGAAGACAGCTGTTTAGGCAGGCACCAACTCCCCCAGGCCACGCAGGGAGCGTTGAGCAGTTTGCTGCTCTGGCATAGAGACCTACAAGGGGAAGTCCAACGGGGAGGGTGAACTTTACTGCCCCAGCAGTAGGATTGATTAGGGTTCCTAGGGAAATGGGAATCGAACCAGGAAAGGGTCTGATTAGCTGAAGATACATCTGTCTTTCTGTCCACCTGTCCGTCTGTCCATCCATCCATCTATCCACTGAGCCTGGAGGCTGGTAGGGAAGACAAAGTGTCATAAATGCTCCGAAGGGAAGCTTTCCCAACTCCCCTGAGGGCAGGGATAAGTTTTATCCCTCCACTTCTTGTTATGAAAGGCAAGGAAGACACATAATGGAATTTGTTAACAGAGACCGACACTGGACATTGTTTCCTTACTTTTTACCTTTTCCAAATTGTTTATATTTTTACCAGTAACTCTTTCAAGCTTTTGTGAAGACATTTTTTAACCTATTTTTTCTAATGACCAGAAAAAAGAGTTAAAATATCTTTTGACTCCCTGTTTTATAAGAAAAGCAACCTAGAACACATTTACTTCCTTCTCCCATTTTCTGTTTTTTTTTTTGTACAGATAATTTGGAGTTTAAGACCCAGATTGCTGTCATCAAATTATTTCACACAATACATCTTACCTTTTAAGAATTACTTTGCTTTTGAACCACGTTTACAACAATTATTCTTACTTAGCTCTGCATTTGGCTATTTTCATTCTAATAATTCTTTTATGCCACAATTTCCCTATTCTTAAATGCTTAATTTTGATTTGTCTTTTGATTAACTAAAAATGTTCATTAACTTGCAACATTTTTTTCCAGGAAGAGTATGGGAGAGGTGCATTTTCTGAGTTCTTCCATTTGTAAGACTCTCATTCTTTTCCCTCCTACCTATGAACAACAACTTGACTGGGTGTAATAGTTTGAGGCCAAAACTATTTTTCTTCAAAATTTTGTAGACACCACCTATTTTCTTCTGAAAAACGTACAGTGCTGCAGAGTGGAAGTTTGAGAATTGACTGATTTAAATCCTTTTTTATATGTTAAACTTTCCCCCCTTTTATTCTTGCAATTAAAAAACATTGCCAGGATGTGTCTAGCTCTGTGTTCTTTTTGTAAAATTTTGCCTGTAAAACATTGCTATTGATTTGCATGCTTTGGCCTTTTCTTCAACCCAGGAAAATTTTCTTCCATTATGTCTTTGATTGTTACTTCATTTGCAGTTTTATTTCTTCATGAACAATGTCTGTATTTTTTTAGCTTGGCCTCCTGACCTTAAAGCATGATCTCTGTCTTAATATTATTTATTTTTCCTTTCTCCCTCCATTCTAAAATATCATCCCAAATTTACCCTTTACACCTTTGATTTAATTTTCATAGGATTAGTTTCTCTCTTTGCTGTTTCTAATGCAGACCTGAAATCTCTTATTGCATATTTATTCCTCTGAAATAATCCCATAACTCCTCTAGCTCCCTCTCTGGCTCAGCTTGATCTCTATGGATTTCTGCCAGTTTACAGGAGGAATGTCTTGTTTTCTTTCTATTAATGCTGAAGTTTTGGGAAAAACTTTTTTCTGGAATACTCCTGGGTCTTCAGAATCATGTTCCCTTTCCTTGCCCTGCAGTATTTTTTCATAGTCTGCTTGTTTTCTTTACTTCTTCATCTTTAAATGGGAAGATTTATCCAGACCCAGTGATGGTCAACCAACAAACTGTTTAGCTTGCCCTTGGAACCACTAACTGTCCCCTTGGGGCTACTTGATTATCTTTCCTATATCTATGGTTGGAGAGATGGCTGATTGTTCCTTCCCCTTCCTACCTCATTCTCAGAGGTCCAGTTGGCATCCATGTAGTTTGACCTTGCTAGATTGAGGAGAGATTTTCTTCTACCTCCAGTGCTTGAAAAATGAAATCCCAACTAACCAACAATTGCCCCCAATAGGCTCCTCCTGCTTTCTCCCAAGCTTTGAAAACTTTACTTATAACAACACCACCTTCCAGGTTGTAAAGGACCCCTGCTAGGGACAATCCCCACCATCTTCCATGAGAAAGAGAGAGAGAGAGAGAGAGAGAGAGAGAGAGAGAGAGAGAGAGGGAGGGAGGGAGGGAGGGAATGAGAATATGAAACTGAACTCTGGGGAAGCAGATGTAGCTCAAGTGATTGAGCTCCCACCTACCACAAGGGAGATCCTGGGTTCGGTTCCCAGTGCCTCCTAAAGAAGATGAGCAAGGCAGCAAGATGCATGTGATGGGCTGACACAGCAAGCTGATGCAATGAGATGATGCAACAAGAGATACAAGGAGGAAAACACAATTAGAGACACAACAAAGCAGGGAGCGGAGGTGGCTCAAGTGATTAGGTGCCTCCCTCCCACATGGGAGGTCCTGGGTTCGGTTCTGGTGCCTCCTAAAAAAAAGAAAATGAGCACACAATGAACAGACAGAGCAAGTGCAAAGCAATGGGGATGGGGCAGGGAGAAATAAATAAATAAAATAAATCTTAAAAAAAAAAAAAAAGCTGAACTCTGGCTGCCTTGAAAGAAATTACCTGCACAGTGGAAGAACAGGTGGCAGATATTTAGGATTGGCCCATTCTCTGGGTCTCTGAGTCAAGGAGCAGGAGTCTTG
>JAQZBX010028285.1:0-27882 GCA_029593785.1 Cabassous unicinctus | reverse complement strand
TAGTAAATCACACTTTGTTTTTACAGCTGCTTCATCTAGCTATCCCTCACCTTCCTGGGAGTTGTGAAGCACTGTCTTGGCCTGCTGACACCCAAAGCAGGTGCATTGGGCAGCTTTTGGCTCTTTCTCCCTTTCTTTTTGTGAAAGCTGAGCTTTATCTTCTAATCTGATGCCATCTTCCCACAATCTTCTAGCATTATCTGTTTTCTTGGTTTTTAATAGAAGAAATGCCTGCATATCGCTATTCTGAAAGGAATTTTGCATTAAAGGGAATAAAAGGGATGTTATGGAATCTTAATACTGTTACCATTCTGTTTTTACCACTATTAACTAGGTAATGTGATTTAAAGTAGAGAAATGAGAGTCATCCAACTCTGTTCTTCTTTTTTAAGATGTTTCTGGCTATTTGGGGCTCCTTACTCTTTCAAGTGAATTTGAAAATGGTGTTTTCCATTTCATTAAAAAAAAATGCCTATGGAACTTTTACTGGGATTGCATTGAATCTGTGTATCAATTTGGGTAGAATTGACACATTAATGATATTAGTCTTCCAATCCATGTTCTTCCATTTATTTAGGTCTTTTAAAATTTCTTTCAGCAATGCATTGTAGTTTTCTGAATACAAGTGCTTTACAATGGGCTTCTTGTTCCTTTGACTGGGCCCTATCTTCCTGTTTCTTTGTATGGTTTTTAATCTTTGTTTATTGTCTTGGCATTTGGCTTACTAGATGTATTTTTTATGGGCACAGTTTCTCACTTTAATTTAGGGCTTTCTTTCTCCCTTGCTGGTTTCTAGTAGAATGTAGCTGGTACTGTAAGCTCTCAAAGCTAATACTACCTGCATTGCCCCAGGAACTGATGAAGCTTCTCCCATCTTTTTCCTCTGCCAGGGAAAGGAACAGAGCTGCAGCTGTTTGTAGTAATCCAGGATGTGAAGACCAAGATTACCTATAGTTGCCTTGATAAACTGATGAAACTTCACACCCTTTCCCCCCTGCCTGGAGCTGGGATGGAGCTGCAGGGTTGGGCAGTAAATTAAGCTAGCCATGTGGGTCAAAACTTGCCAATTACCCTAGTAGGCTGATGTAGCACAGATCCCCCTTCTCCCCTACCAGGGGTGGGGATAGCCTTCCAGAATGGCCAACAGTTTAATCTGTGTAAGCTAAAAGCCCCTGCAGTTGCTCAGAGAGGCTGAGGAACACAGCTCCTTTCCTTCATATTGGGGGTTGAGGTGGAGCCACAGGCACCCAACAGTCCAGCCCATGCAGGCCAATTATGCCTGCCATTGCCCAGAGAGGCTGAGGAAACAGCAGGCCTCTCCTATCCTATTGTGGGGTGGGAATGGAATTGAAGGCACTCAACAAATCTGTGCAGGCCAAAAGCACCTGTAGATGCCCAGAGAGACTGTGGAAACACAGCTCCCCTCTTATCATATTGGGGTGCAGAGATGGAGCCCCAGTTGTCCTACTATTCAGTCTGTGTCAGCTGAAAGCACCTGAAGTTGCCTGGAGAGGCTGGTGCAGGTCTCCCCAGATTCCTAGTTGCTGCAGGTGTGGCTGGAGCTTAGGCCAGGTCTGTAATCCAATCTGGGTGGAAAGAAGCCAGTCCCTACCTTCCCTGTGACTTTCAATTAGCCCTGCTTCCCTTCATGATGGGAAGAGAGTTAAAATGGTGGCTACCAGACTCTTTCAAATGTAAACATGTTCAAACTTCAGCTGTTCTTACAATTATACTTTAGCCATGTGAATTTACTAATCAGTAGCTGAAGTCAGTGCCTGACCATCTTCTCTTCCCCTGTTTTGTGGAAATGGAGGTTCCAACTCCAGCCACAGAATAGCTCCTGAGGCAGTTTGCACTTCCATTGATGGATCGGCACTGACCTCCATGGTGTGTTGTGCTCTACTCATGAATCCTCGCTGCAGATGGGCAGTCTCCTCCTTCCATTCTTTCAAGGATGTTGTAGAATGTGCCTCTGGTCTCCTGGGCCCCCCAAAAAGGAGCTTTAGATAGATCTGGGTGGTTAATAACTGTCCTGTAAAGCTGACTCTTAGAGCGCCTTACTCTGCTGCCATCTTGCCATTCTTCTCTTGCTTAGCATATTCTTGTAAATTTTTTATCATTCTCAACATCAATAATTCCCAAATCAAAATTCTAAGCCCTCAGTCTGTCATACACTAGGTTTTATACTATTCTTCAATTGAATATGCTGTTGCTAATGTAATCAATAATCCTTTAATTTGTCCTTCGGTCCTATGAAGTTAAGTACTGCAATGATTTAGAGTAAGGTACACATGAGACATCTTTTCTCTTTTAAAATTTGTTTCTCTTCTTGATAATTGATTTCCTTCACAGAATCACTCTTTATGCAAATAAGATAAGATGGAGGGAGAAACTAAGAAAGAAGGGGTGAAAGGAAGAGAAGATGGAGAAGGTTTAAAAGAAAGAAAGGAAAACAAAGAGAGAAGGTTTAGAAAGAAAAGAAGTAGGAGGAGAAATAATTCACCAGACAAGACCGGATTTTGCCAAATTCATCAATTATGTAAAATAAATCAATGCAAAACTATGATACGGTTAATAGATTTGCTTTTTTCCCCTATAAAATCATGCACATGATAAACATTTTTGCTGTATCTCAACATAATTTCTCTTGGTAATTTAAATCAGATGAAATTTTCCCTTCAGAATTTATTTTAAACTTTATGCATCTAGGGAGTTGTGGAGATAAAGCTTAGGACTGAAAAATGAAACAAAAAGCTGAAAACATGCAAGGGGTTCAGTTTAATTAAAAGTGGGCTTTATAAATGAAAAATAAGTAAATTCCAGATTCTATATATGACTGTAGCAGTAATCAGAATGAAAAGGCAAATCCGCCAATGCAGAATTCTGGTCATCTCTTTTTGGCATAAATGGAATTAAGTTTCAATTTGCAAGTTTTCTTTTAATATGGTTTGCATATTTCTTGTATCACGCAAAGAAATAATAATGTATTGAGGTCTTCAGATTCAACAAAGTGCAAATGATAGTCATTCAGGAGAGATAGAGAACTAGTGTTAAGGAGAGTGCTGATTTTTTTTTTTTTTAGTGTCTTTCTCATTGGGAGCTCATGATTTCATGAACCCATGGCCAGAGAAGCACTGTATGGTGCTTTGGACCTCCATAGAGGTAGTGATCAACCTATTGATTCATAGTGATTTTAAAATGCAAGGGAGAATGGGAGTACACAGATAGAACACTTACATTAAATTATTGCTTGATTTTTGAAAACTAAGTCCCTGCTTACAGTATCTTATGTTATTGACAAATGTATGCTATCTTAACAAAGTTAAAATTTTACAGATTTTAATCTGGTAATATGGTCAGTATCTTCATTAAACAAGATTTAATGAACACTTTCTATTTGAAAATTTTATAAGCCCAGTCAAAATTTCAAAATATATAAAACTTTCATTTCACTATGACTAAATTTAAGGTTTCATTAAGGAGGACTATACAGCTTTCTGTTTTATTGAAAGACAAATATGTGCCACAGTACAAGTGCAAGCATAATGTTATAAGATTACAGATGACTTAACAGCAAATTCCACCTGATGGAAAGATGGAACAAATCTTGGAGGGCATGACAATTGAGTTAGACTTTGAATTACTGCATTGACAGATAGCAACATAGTAAACATTGAGGGAGGGAGTGGAGGATGCACTGCAAACAAACATTTGGACAATTTTTGATAGACATCCATCTGTGCTAGAACCAGAATAGACGTTGGATGAAAGTTTTATATTCAGAGCAGATGCCATTCTCAGTCAAAACCATGTTTTTGTGAAATGAAGGAGTGAGAACAGAAACCAGGCAGATAAGGTGGGAGTTTTACAAGAGTTTATGTAACTCTTGTAAAACTGGATTAAAAAGAGATGGGAATGAAGCAGGGAACTCTATCAAAGTCATCACCAAGGTTCTATGTGACTGAGTATATTTGGGGGATGAGGTACAATGAGAAGATAAAGATGAGTCCAAAATATTTGAGTAATTTAATTCATTCTATTATCAAGTCAGGAACCAAAGTAAGAAATAGGCTCATTCAGTCATTTAACAAATATTAATTCATACCCATTTTGTCCTAGGGTTTCTGGAGAAGTTAAGGTTGAATTTGTTTATTTTCATATATATATATGGGATATATGTAGTTAAGATCTTTGTGTTATAAGAATCTATGGTATGTTTATCATTATCACAGAGGTTGGAGCTGTGTGAAATATCTTTAACCATTTCACATACACACATATGTGGGAAATAACTTCCATCTGTAAAAGTGAAGCCCTTACTAAATTACCCATGTATGGTGGCATTTTTCAATATATAAGGAATGAAACAATGTAGGAAATGGGAGAGATCCCCAGCCTCATATTCTGATTTTATAGTATCTGGGATCAACTCTGGACCTAATTCTATAATTATTACAAAGAAAATTATCTGCAGTTTAACACTATTTTGTTTTTGTTTTTTTTATTTTGTTGTTGTTCTTTTTGCAATTACACAATTTGTTGGAAAGCCGTAAAAGGAAAAACATTTATGGTATCACCACAGTAAAGTTGAAAACATAGAGTATGATTTAGGGACCTAGAAGTGTGAACATATGAAGAATTAAATGTTAAATTACTAAAATTATAATGATTCCTTTAGCCATGTCCACAACTAGAAATGGCTTCTAGTCAATTTGGGCATGCAAGGTAAGAATGAGGACATACTACTCTATTCTGGAATGCCAGCTGATATGTGGGGTAGCTCTTTGGGGAACAGCATCATTGGGCATACTGGTTAATGTTAGCAATCCTTGCTATGTGATAACAGGTTGCTCTTGAAATATGTCATTTTAAATAACCCCACTCTAGAAGCTTATATTTTATCTGTTCTCCACAGGTGGAAGAGAGCCAAAGAGAAAATATCTCCACTACTACTTTTTGACCTTGCTGGGATTTGGGAACCTTGGAGAAGTTGGGATTATTTATTTCTCTTTATGTGGTCACACTCTTTGGTAACCTGCTGCTCATACTTACTGTCCAGACAAGCCCACATATTCATATTCTAATGTATTTTTTCCTGTCCCATTTACCATGTGTGGGTATCAGATACACAAGCAGCATTACCCCACCAACTTCTTTAGTAGGTCTTGACTGGCAGTGTCACTATCTCCTTTACAACATGTTTGGTAAAACTTATGGTATTGGTGACCTGCTCACTATAGAGTGTTTCTGCCTGGCTGTTAGGTCTTATAATCACTATTTGGCCATCTGTTGGCCCCTGAGATATGCATTATTTATGGACAGCAGGACCTGTGTGAATTTGGCAGTTGGGTAATGGATTGGTGGTTTTCTCTTCGTGGGGACTGTGTTAATTTTGCTTACCATATTGACTTTCTGTGGTCCTCATTTCATTGACCATTTTTTCTGTGACTTCTTCCCTCTGGTGACGCTCCCCTTCACTGACACTGCAATGATGGAGAAATTGGACTTTGCTTCATCATTTCTATCTCCCTTCCTCTGGATGGACCTTATTATCTCATTCTTTTATTCTTGCTTCCATTTTAAGGATTTCTTCCTCTATAGGGAGTACAGAGCCTTTTCTACATGTTCATCCCACTTGAATGTTGTGTGTTTTATGGTACCATGGTTATGGTGTACATGACACCAGCATCATATACAACACTCAATCTGAACAAGATTTCCTCACTTCTTTACACTGTGTTCACACCCCTTCTTAATACTTTAGTTTATGGTTTGCAAAATAAAAATGTGCCAAATATTCTAAAGAAAGGAACAAAACACCATTGTTCATGGGGCAAGCAGAATTAGGAAAGAGTGTGGTTGAGGCAGGAGTTGAGGCAGAATTTGTATTTTATGCGATTTCCATTAAAAGAGTATAGTTCAGGGAACTATATACAGTTAAGGGTATAGTGTCTGCCTACCACATGGGAGGTCCTGGTTTGGTTCCCGGTGCCTCCTAAGGAATATGAGCAAGACAGTGAGCTGACCCAAGGGGCTGGCATGGCAAGCTGACACAACAAGCGGATGCAACAAGATGACCCAACGAGATGAAGCAACGATGAGACACAGCAAGGAGACACAATGAGAGACACAACAAGCATGGAGCAGATGTAGCTTAAGCAACTGAGTGCTTCCGTACCACATGGGAGTTCCCAGGTTCAGTTCTCAGTGCCTCCTAAAAAGAAGATGAGCATAAACAGAGAGCACACAATGAACAGCCACAGAGAGCAGACAGCAAGTACAAACAATGGAGGGGGGGATAAATAAATAAAACAAATCATTTAAAAATAGAGTACAGTTCAATTACAGTCAATAAATTCTTAGTAATTATTTAGATTATATGGTCAATAAATAAAACATCAAAATAACATTTGTTAACTTTGTATGTAAATGGGATAGTAACTCTATATTACCTGGTAGAATAGTAAATGCAGAACAATGATATTTATAGAAGTTTCTGTCTGTCCATATGTTATCATATCCTCACAATAATAACAGAAGGCAATGGATATTTATACAAGTTATAATCAACAGCAGATAATTTTTAGTATTTTACAGTGACCTTGGTCAACATGGAAATTTCTACACCCAAATTTGGCTTAAAATTGCTCGATAGTAGGTTTTATTTAATTTTTTTAAATTAAAATTTATCATAAATACATGAACATCCATAAACTATAAGTGTAAAGTTTAAGTTGGGAATTTAAAAAAACAAACATGCATATCATCAAGCAGGGCTCCCATATGTTACCCCACCACTAACACCTTGCATTGTTGTGAAACAATTTTTACAATCTATGAAAGGGCATTGTTAAAACATTAATAGTAACTATAACCAATATCTTACATTTGGTGTACTTTTCCCTCTTACCCACTCGGTTAATGACACTCTGTATTAGTATTAAATACTTGTTATAGTTCATTGAAGAACATTCTCATATTTGTTCTGTTAACCACAGTCTGTCTTCCACCCCAGGTTTTACCTTTTCAAGATAGTTCATAGACAGCTCACTCAATGGGAGAAAATATTGGAAACCACAAATCCAATAAGAGTTTGATATCCATTTTATGTAAAGAGATCATAAAACCCAACAATAAAAAGACAAGAAACCCAATTTAAAAACTGGGCCAAAGACTTGAATAGACATTTCTCCAAAGAGGAAATGCAAATGGACAAAAAGCACATGAAAAAATGTTCAACAGCATTAACTATTAGGGAAATGCACATAAAAACTACACAGAGATATTTCACACCCTATAGAATGGTCATTGTTACAAAAACGGAAAACTTTAAGTTGATGGTAGTTTTATTTACTTATATTTTCTTCACTAATTCATAATTTTAGAGAACTTCACTAGAAATAAACCCAAATGTTTGATCAAACTGTATATAATATATAATAAGGATAATTAAAAGTAAAATTAGGAGACTGGTTTATATTATTTAATAATACAAATTGTTTTATGAATTTACTTTGTACTTTGCACAAAATAGTAAGATAAGCAACACATTTTAATACTGCTTATATAGTAGCCGTATTAATGACAATAATTATCACTTAATTTAATACAATCTGAAGAAGAAAAGAAAAACTATAGCAAACACAATCTTCAGATGGAATTGAATTTGGGTATTTATACTTAGCTTACCAAGACATATTAAGTAATTACATTAATTAAGAGTATGATATTTGAATCAGTAATAAAAATTGGAAAAATTAACATCTAGAAATAAATATGCACATACATAGACACTTATCACAAAAATAAAATTCCATGGGGAGTAAATTAATCAGTTTTCTAGGAAACAGAATTAACAGGATATATATCTACTTAAATTAAGTGATTTAAATAGGATTTGTCTAATGCAAATGTAGGCATTGGCATGTTCAAATTTTGTAGGGAGAGAACGAGCTGGATACCCTGATGCAGTGAAGTTGACTTCCTCAGGAGATTCTGCATATGATTGAGTGTTGATTGTGTCAGATTTTCCTTTCTGTACCTGATTATTGCTCTAATAATTATGTATACCATTACACATGCCGTTATTGGGAAGTAAATATGGGGATTTTCTAAATCCAAACATATTACAAAATTTGCCCCTTGCTAGACCTAATTATTTTCTCAGCTGAAACAGACAAAGTCAGCTCCTATTAAGGGATGAAGCTCCTATTATGTCTACAGGGATGAAGGACTCAGTGGGAATATAATGCTATTAATAAAGTGGCATGGAGAAGTGGGAGTGGCTCAGTCGATAGAGCCCCTGTTTACCATATGGGAGGCCCCGGGTTCACTTCCCGGGGCCTCCTTGTGAGGGCAGGCCGGCCGGCGCAGCCTAGTGGGCTGATGCAGCAAGTCCTCACAACAGAAAGCGGGTGTGGCTCAACCGATAGAGCCCCCGTTTACCATGTGTGAGGCCCCGGGTTCGCTTCCCGGGCACTCCTTGTGAGGGCAGGCCGGCCCGCACAGGCCCGCGCGGCGCAAGGGGCTAATGCAGCGGGACCTCACAGCAAGGGGAAGATAAGCAGACACGGAGAAGACACACAGCGAATGGACACAGCAAGCACAAGCAGCAAGGGGGGGATAAACAAATAAATAAATAAAATCTATAAAAAAAAAAAAGTGGCCTGGACACATGCCATCCCTTGTAGGATTACAAAACTCTTAAGAAGCAGAATACTACTATCAGACCATTTTTATCTACGTGTCAGACCATTTGCAAATATACTCTAAAACTCTAGGGACAAACAGAAGTGATGAGAATCTCCATGAAGCATTCTCTATGATGCAGCCCACTGAGAAATATGATATCACATGGAATTATGAGTTCCATTACCAGTTACTATAGAATAAGTGCATTCAACACAGTCTCTCCCCTCAATAGGGCTGTAGAACCTGTGTATCATCCATAGAAGTTATATGTGAAGATTCCAAAATGTAAATATTCACAAGTAAATTGGTGAAGAATACCACAATTTCATCAGAAAGTACCAGAGAGATGGAGGTGAGTCTCAATAAAGTGACAAAACTAAGATATTTTTTAACTCCTTTGCACATTCAGAGCTGAACATGAATGTAATTTACCATAAGCAGCAAAATGAAGATTTTTAAAGTGAAATTAACAGATCACCATGCAGGTATCAGTGTTGATAATGACTGGTGCACATGGGGACAGATACAAATATTGTGAAGGGTTTGAAAACAGGGTAAATCAAATTCCAAACATAGAGAGGTTGGTGAACACATGCACACACAAAAAAACTGGTAGTATTTTTCAGAAAATAAGAATATCACCATTCCCCACAGGATTTAAACAAGACCCAGAGTCATACTATAAATATTGAAAATGTGTAGGATACGATAAAAATTTGTTGTAATATAAAGAATCAGAAAAATGTCAACTTGCATAAAAAAAGTCAAATTTTTAAAAAAAGTTAATGCTTAGGTGCCATAAATGTTGGAACCATCTGACAATGCCTTTAAAGCATTTATTATAAACAATGTTCCAATAAATAATGGTAAAACCTCTTTACATTAAAGGAAATTAGAACACCTAAGAAGAGAAATATGATGAAACTGGGAAATTTTTAACTGAAATATAAAATTACAGAAATTTAAAAAAATTATTTAGCCAGAGTAACAGATTGGAGGTCATAGAGGAAAGTCAGAATATTGGAGCTAGATAAAAAGAAATTATCTAGACTCACCAATAAAGATATAAAATACTGAAAAATAATGAACAGAAGGTTAAGGGCCTGTGGAGCAATAGTAAAAGATCTTACTTTCATATCACTGAAATCCAAAAAAGGAAGGAGAAAGAGTTCTACGCAAAAAATGAAGTACCAATGACAATGTACCACATTTGTAGCAAGACAAGGATTTACAGTTTTCAGACCCTAAAGTAGCCTTAAATAGATTGAAACCAAAGAATACAGAATAAAACTTCCATATTCTAAAAACAAAGAAAAAATCTTGAAAGGAACCACAGAAAAATGGCACATTTACTGCTGATGGAAAAAATATTTAATCCAGAATTCTTTCTTCAGAAAAAATATTCATTATGTATTATGATGGTTGTTTTCATTAGGTATTATGATAGTTGTTTTCATTTGTCAACTTGGCTACATTATGAAGTCCAGTTGTTTGCTCAAACACTACATGACTTGTTACTGTGAAGGTGTTTTGAGATGGGATTTGCTTCAACAATCATTCAATTACATACAGGATCAATGAAAGAAGGTTGAATTTAGCAATTTGGGTAATCTCTTCATCCAATCAGTTGGAGGTCTTAGTGAGAACTGAGTGCTTTAGAGGTCAGAAAAAAGTTCAGCCTCAATTTCAACATTGGCTCTTGCCAAAATTAACAGCAAGCCAGTGTTCTGGTAGATTTCAGACTAAGGTCTTCTATATCACTTTTATTACAGATTGCAGCCTTCAGCTTGTCCTTAGAAGTTCATATTTGCCAGCATCTATGTGTGCATGAGATAACCCCTTATAATAAATATTGTTGATTCTATTTCTCTGGAGCACCCTGACTAATATAGGAATGCAAGCAAATTACAGTTATTTCAGACTTTAAAAAAGAGAGAATTTATTCCCAGCACACTCATTGTAAAATAATGGCTAAAAGAATTTCTTCCCACCAAAGGAAAATGATACCAAAAAGAAATTTTGGAATATCAGCAATGAAGGAAATTCAACAGAAATATTACATCTGTGTAAATAGATTATTATTCCTTGAGACCTTTAAAAATTTTGGATATTAAAACACAAAAATAGGAATTGTCCAGTGGGGTTTGTAATAGCTTAGGACAACTAAAACATAGAGAGGGAAAGGTAAATTGACTTTGTGTTGGTCAAATTTTGTATTCAACCTAAAATGGTATAATACTGATTCTAATTTGATTGTGAAAATTAATGTATATAGTTGTGGTAACCAAACTTCTATAAATGCTCCACCATAGATTTTATGCCTAAGCCTCCAGATTGTGTTAACATGTTGAGATACCCCTCTGATAATTATGTTATATGGCACAACTGACCTTAAAATAGGAATATCATTTTGAATTATCTGGTGCCTTCCATGTAATAACATGAGACCATAAATGCATAAGAGCTTTCTCTGGCTGGTGGAAGAAGAGGAAGTAAAAGAGATATAAAATGTGAGAAAGACTCAACACAACATTGCTGGTTTTGAAGATATAGGTGGCCATTTGATAAAGAATGCCGGTGACTTTAAGGAGTAGAGAGAGATCCTGACTGACAACCTGAAAATTAAGAAAATTAAGAAATTAAGACTGCAGCCTAAAACTGCAAGATACTGGATTCTGACAACAAATTGAATAAAGTTTGAATTAGATTATTTCCTTGAATTTTCAGCACAAAACATTATCCTTCAGACACCTTGATTTTTCTCTTCTGAAATTATGAACAGAAAGTTCAGCCACACCATGCTTATACTTTTTACTCATAAAAATTATCATATAAAAATATATTTTGGTTTAATTCAGTGTTTGTTGTATTTTAAATAGAGAAACAGAATTGTAGATTAATAATCCTTAGAACATCTAACAAAATTATACAAAAATATATACAAAATATATTATCAGAAAAATAGTAGACACAGGAAAATGTAGTATTAAAAGAGGTTCAAATTAGGAAAAAGAAGGAATGAAATAGGAATCACAAGTAAACACCAGTGGGAAAAAAACCTTAAAACCAACAGCAAGATGGTTTCTTAAAATCAAACTTTCCAATAATGAGTACATGGTATTTTTGATGAATTTAAACAGATATTGTCAAAATAGACTTAAAATATCCCAACTAAATATTGTAAAGAAGTTAAAACATGTATCATGCAAACAGTAAGAAAAAGACAACTTGTGTGACTCTATCAATATCTGGCAAATTAAATGCTAAAATAAGGAAAATTACCACAGATAAAGCGGAATACTAAATAATATTGAAAAAGTTGAATAACCAAGAAAATGTAAAAATCCCTTATATGTTTACATCTAATAACAGCTTCAGAACACATAAAACAATCATTGACAGAACTGAAAGGCAGAATAGAGAAATCATCTATTTTACTTGGGGAGTTTATCACCTCCTCACTTAGTTATCAATAGAATTATTACATTGTAAACAATTGTTTTAGTTTGGTATGCTGCTGAAAAGCAATATACCAGAAATGGGTTAGCTTTTACAATGGTGATCCATTTGTTTGCAAGCTTACAGTTCTGAGGCCCTGAAAATGTCCAAAGCAAGGCTTAATCATTTGATGTTTCTCTCCAAAGGCCAGCTTTCAACGATACTCACAAGGCACATTGCATCAACTGCTGGCCTCTCCTTTCTCATCCAAGTTTCCTTATTACAACTTCTGTCTTTCTCTGCTTTTCACTCCCAGCTTCTCTGTATTTCTTTTCATATCCTTCCCATTTGTAAAGGATTCCAGTAATAGGATTCATACTCACCCATTCTGGCCTTGCTAGAATGAAGTAGCCTAACAAAGAGGACACACCTACAACAGATCTGCATCCACAGGAAAGGAATAGCTTTAAGAACATGATCTTCTGGTCTTCATAAAATCGGAAACTACCACAAATATCAACAATATAGAACCTTTAAAATTTATTAAACATTCCATCCATCAATTTTGTAATAATTATTTTTTAAGTGAGAATGGAACATTGATCTAAATAGATCATCTGTCTAACAAAATAAACCTTCACAAATGTAAAAACTCAAATGATACAATGTATGTTCCTGTACCAAAATGGAAGTAATAACATATGAATAACAGAAAAAAAAAATCCAGATACAAGAGAATTAAGCAAAAAATTTCTAAAGAATGCTTCAAAGAGGAAGTATCAAGGGAAATTCAAAAATAATTAGAATGAACAAAAATGAAGAGAAAACATATTAAGATTGCTATCATATATTTAAATCAGTGCTTAGTGGAAAATGAATACTATTAAAAGTATATAATAGAATATAAGGAATGTTTCATAATCATGATATAGATGTCCACTGAAAAGGATAAAAGGGTGTCATATATAAATTACTAATGTTGGAAATGAAACAGTCAGATATTTAAAGAAGGGCCCTTGATATTGATGGTTGTACTTATAAATCCTGTTTTTGTGAAACTTAAACTATTATTATATGTTGCCTTAAAGTTATTGCCTGAAAGCCTCCTTGTTGCTTTCTCTAAGTCAAGCTCAGCATATAAATGAACTACCATCCCCCCAGCATGGGACATGACTCTGGGGGATGAGACTCCCTGGCACTGAAAGATTATTACCAAGGGCCAACTAGTGATGCCTTTAGAAAAAGACCTTGACCAAAATGGGGAAATATTAAATACAAATGAGTTTTTATGGTTTAGAGATTTCAAAGTGAGTTGGGAGGTCATTCTAGAGGTTACATTCTGCATGTCTCAGGAGGATCTCATTGACTGCCACATTAAACAGTGCCCCAAGCAGGGAGACTCTTGAGGGCCTTAGAGACATCTAGAAACTATAGGCAGGGCAGGCAATCTCAGGAGTTTGGCACCCTGTCAGTTTGTCTTACTTTGGAATATATGCTCCTAAATGTAACAGAGTTAGACTCATTTATAATTTCCCTACATATGGTTCTTCTGCCCCTTTTACTTGAAACTATAATTAGCACTATATTCATTAAATATGTGTCCCAGAGACTTAAATCTTCTGTCTGTTCATATGCTGGTTGAGCCGTGAATCTCAGCAGAGTTGCAACACCTACTCTCCAGTTCATTAGATTCTCCCAGTATATTTGAAAAAGGATTATGATGGACAATGCCTATTCCCAAAAACAGAGAGTATCCACTACTACAAGCAAGACATTTTCATTCCTGTGCCCCATGGGAACTAAGCCCTCTCAATCAGAAACAGAGTGGTTCTTATGATCCCCAAATCCTCAAGACTGATCAATGAACAAACATAAAGGGGGCAGTGCAATTGCGGGCTGGATAAGCCTTATGATTTTTCTAGCAATTGAAGAACTTATATCATTGATATAAAGGGAGTGGTCACCAGAGGTTCTGTGGGGAGGATAAGGGAAGAATAGGTGTAACATGGGGGCATTTTTGAGACATGGGAATTGTTCTGAATGACATTGCAATGACAGATACAGACCATGATACATTTTGTCAAAACCTATTAAAATGTACAGTGCAATATGCAAAGTATTATATAAAGTATTGACCATGGTAAGTAGCAATGCTTCAATATGTGTTCATCATCTGTTACAATGTACCAAACTCATGAAAGATGTTGTTAATAGGGAAAAGTATTGGAGGGGGAGGGGTGGGATATATGGGAATCCCCCTATATTTTTGATGTATCATTTATAGAATCTAAAGCTTCTTTAAAAATAAAATTAAAAAAAATTCTAATATCAGACAAAATAGACTTTAAATGCAAAATTATCATAAGAGACAAAGATGGACACTATATATTAGTAAAAGGGGAAATCTCTCAAGACTAGAGAACAATCATAAACATTTACGCACCTAATCAGGGTGCCTCAAAATACGTGAGGAAACTCTGGAAAGCTAAGTGGAGAAATAAGTGCCTCTATAATTATAGCGGGGCACTTTAATACACCATTATCACCATTAGACAGAACATCTAGACAGAGAATCAACAAAGAAACAAAGATTCTCAACAATACATTAGGAGGTGGGTGTGGCTCAATCCATAGAGCTCCCGTTTACCATATGGGAGGCCCAGGATTCGCTTCCCGGGGCCTCCTTGTGAGGGCAGGACGGCCCGTGTGGCACAGTGGGCTGATGCAGCAAGACCTTACAGCAAGGGGGAGATAAGCAGACACAGAAAAAACACACAGCAGGTGGACACGGCAAATACAAGCAGCAAGGGGGGGATAAATAAATAAATAAATAAATAAATCTTAAAACAAAAAAAACACAATACATTAAAGGACCTGGACTTAATAGACATATACAGAACACTATGCCCAAATACAGCAGGATTTTCATTCTTCTCAAGTGCACATGGATTATACTCCAAGATAGACCACATGCTAGGCCATAGAAAAACTCTCAATGAATTCAGAAAGATTGAGATTATACAAAGTCATTTCTCTGATCACAATGGAATGAAATTGGAAATCACTAAGGGCCAGAGAAACAGGTTAGGCACAAGAATATGGATGTTAAACAACACACTCTTAGACAAACAGTGGGTCAAGGAGGAAATCTCAAAAGAAATCAGTAACTACCTTGAAAATAATGAAAACGATAACACAGCATATCAAAACTTTTGGGATGCAGCCAAAGCTGTCCTGAGAGGGAAGTTCATAGTCATAAATACATATATTAAAAAAGAAGAAAGAACTAAAATGGATGACTTAAATGCACAATTGGAGGAATTGGAAAAACAACAACAAACTAAACCTAAAGGAAGTAGAAAGAAGGAAATAACAAAGATTAGAGCATAACTAAATGACATAGAGAATAAGAAAGCACTAGAAAAAATAAACAAAACCAAAAGCTTGTTATTTGAGAATATTCATAAAATTGACAAACCCTTAGCCAGACTTACAAAGAAAAAGGGAGAACAGATGTAAATACACAAAATAAGGAATGAGCAAGGGGATATCACTACTGACCCCAGAGAAATAAAGAGTATCATAAGATGATACTTTGAAAAATTATGTGCCAACAATAATGATAATTTAGAGGAAATGTACAAATTTCTAGAAACACACAAACAGCCTACATTGATGAAAGAAGAAATTGATGAACTCAACAGTCCAATTACAGGTAAAGAGATAGACTCATTCATCAAAAATCTCCCAACTAAGAAGAGCCTAGGACGAGATTGCTTCACAGCTGAATTCTACCAAACATTCTGGAAAGAACTAACACCAATTCTACTTAAGCTCTTCCAAAAAATAGAAGTAGAAGGAATATTGCCTAACTCATTCTACGATGCCAGCATTACCATAATACCAAAACCAAACAAAGATACCGCTAGAAAGAAAAATTACAGACCAATTTCTCTAATGAACCTAGATGCTAAAATCCTCAACAAAATACTTGCTAATTGCATTCAACAACGTATCAAAAGGATTATACACCATGATCAAGTGGGTTTCATCGCGGGTATGCAAGGATGGTTCAGTATAAGAAAATCAATCAATGTAATACACCACATAAACAAACTGAAAGAAAAAATCACATGATCATCTCGATAGATGCAGAAAAAGCATTCGACAAAATACACCACTCTTTCCTGATAAAAACACTGCAGAAGATAGGAATAGAAGGAAACTTTCTGAATATGATAAAAGGCATATAAGAAAAACCCAAAGCTAACATCACCTTCCACGGTGAAATCCTAAAAGCCTTCCCTCTTAAAGCGGGAGTAAGATAAGGATGCCCACTATCACCACTCATATTTAACATTGTCTTAGAAGTACTTGCTAAAGCACTGAGGCAAGAAAAGGATATGAAAGGTATCCAGATTGGAAAAGAAGTAAAAATTTCATTATTTGCAGATGACATGATCCTATACATAGAAAGTCCAGAGAAATCTACAGCAAAGCTTCTAGAACTTATAAAGGAGTTCAGTAATGTTGCAGGCTATAAGATCAATGCCCAAAAATCAGTAGCATTTCTGTACACCAATAATGAGCAATCGGAGGAGGAAACCAAGAAAAAATTCCCATTTACAATAGTAACTAAAAGAATCAAATACCTAGGATTAAATTTAACTAAAGATGTAAAGGACTTATATACAGAAAACTACACAACACTGTTAAAGGAAATCAAAGAAGACTTAAATAAATGGAATAATATTCTCTGTTCATGTATAGGAAGGCTAAACATCATCAAGATGTCTATGCTACCCAGACTAATCTACAGATTTAATGCAATCCCAATAAAATCAACACTATATTTTTTAAGGAACTGGATAAACTAACCAGAAAACATATTTGGAGAGGTAAGAGGCCCCGAATTGCCAAAGACATATTGAAAAATAAAAATGAAGTTGGAGGTATCACATTACCAGACTTTAAAACATATTACAAAGCTACAGTGACCAAAATTGCATGGTTTTGGCACAAGGATAGAGTTACTGACCAATGGAATCGAATTCAGAGTTCTGATATAGATCCTCACATATACAGTCATCTGATATTCAACAAGGCTACCAAGCCCACTCAGTTGGGAGAGAATGGTCTCTTTAACAAGTGGTGCTTGGAGAACAGAATATCCTTATCCAAAAGAATGAGAGAAGAATACCATCTCTAACCTTATACAAAAATCAATTCCAGATGGATCAAAGATCTAAATATTAGAGCCAAAACCATAAAGACCATTGGAAGATAATGTAAGGATGCTTCTATAGGACCTTGTAATAGGAAACGGTTTCATGAACTTCACAGCCAAAGCATGAGCAGCAAGAGGAAAAATAGATAAATGGGATCTCCTCAAAATTAAAAACTTCTGAACATCAAAGGATGTTATTAAGAAAATAAAAAGGCAGCCTGCCCAATGGGAGAAAATATTTGCAAGCATATATCTGATAAGAGCCTAATATCCTGCATATATAAAGAAATCCTACACCTTGAAAATAAAAAGAAAAACAACCCATTTAAAAAATGGTCAAGTGACCCGAAAAGACACTTCTCCAAGGAAGAAATACAAATGGCTAAAAAGCACATGAAAAAATGCTTGACATCGTTTGCTATCAGGGAAATGCAAATCAAAACTACAATGAGATACCACCTTACACCCATCAGAATGGCAGCTATTAAAAAAACAGCAGACTCTAAGTGTTGGAGAGGACGTGGTCCTAGGAATAGGAACCCTCATCCACTGCTGGTGGGATTATGGAATGTTCCAGTCACTGTGGAGGACAGTTTGGCAGTTCCTCAGAAAAATAACAATAGATCTTCTGTATGATCCAGCAGTTCCACTGCTCGGTATATACCCAGAAGAACTGAAAGCAAAGACACGAACATATATATGCACACCAATCTTCATAGCAGCATTATTCACCATTGCCAAAAGTTGGAATCAGCCCCGGTGCCCATCAACAGATGAATGGATAAGCAAAATGTGGTACATACATACAATGGAATATTACTCAGCTGTTTGAAGGAATAAAGTGCTAACACATGGAATAACGTGGATGAATCTTGAAGACCTTATGTTGAATGAAGCAAGCCAGGCATTAAAGGGAGAACAGTATATGACCTCACTGATTTGAACTGAAGAATGTGAGCAGTCTCTGAGAACCATTGTCTGAAAGATAGGTTAACAAGGGAGAGAAAGAGAAGAGTAGGCTGTGAGTCATCATCCATATGGACATAATCTATGGTAAAGGGATAGAGTATAGTTGCATATCGAAGGATAGGACAGATGGGTAGTGATATTACTGGGTTTGGTGGTGCAGGGTTAACAGGTGGGTAGATTAGGAAGGGCTGGTTGGAATACCCAGGGCATGTAACTATGAGTCTTGTCATTCCATGCATGAAGACAGGGGAGTGTCATATGCCCCAGGGGGATGGGAAGAAAGGAACAGTTAAGATTAAAGGGGGTATTTAGTGGTCATGGGAAATGTTTTTCATTACCTTACAGTAATGGACACAGGACATGGTAAATATCATCAAAAATTATTAAACTATACTGTTTAACCATACTGTAAACCATTGACAATGTTTAGTTGCTGTATTTTACTATCTGTATAACAGTTATAACAATGCTAACATCCATAAAAAAAATGTTTTAATATAGGGTGGGGGTGGGGGAGGGAGGTTGGGTATGTGGGATTCTCTAGTATTCCATGTGTGACTTTGCTGTGACATAAAACTTCTTTGAAAATTAAATGAAAATTTAGGAGACACTGGGGAATGAGAGGGGAAGGTATCACAGTACACTGGACATCCAATAAGAAAGTGATAAAAGGATAAAAGAATAATTTTTTTTAAAAAGGAATTTTTCCCCCATTGTTTTGAATGACCCAATCCGCTAATTATATTTTATTTTTAGTTTTGTTTCATTTTTTCCTTCTGAGTTTCCTTGTACTTATCTCTTGCAGTTAAGCTTATCATTATTATTTCTTTTTCCTATTAATTGTATTTGGTTATTATATGGGCTTCATGTTCAAGGAGGGTTTAGATCACAGAAATGTTAAAATGGTTGCTGCAGAGAGTCATTGGTGAGGGGTGTCTGGAATGGGGGATTCATGGGAGTAAGTTCATCTGAATATACATGAAAGATATATAAAATTGTTCAAATGATCAAGGGACGGGGCATGGTCATGGTGGGTAGACAATCACTCAATAAATGAGGGAATCTGAATTCCCAGCCTGGAGAGCTCTGCCACATTCTCCAAGGGAGCAGCAACAGTCCCCTGAGTGCAGGGGCAGTGGCTGGCAAAAGAGGATGGCCCACTGATGGGTTCTTGTTATCGATGAGTTGCCTTATGAGTCTTTGCTCTTGTAATTGAAACTTGGCCTACTGTTATGGGGTGCAAAAGGGTTGCCACCTGAGAGCCTCCTTGTTGCTCAAATGTGCCCTCTCTCTAAGCCAAACTCAGCATATGAATGCATTACCTTCCCCCCAATATGGGACATGACTCTCGGGGATGAGCATCCCTGACAATGAGGGATTAATACCAAGTGCCCACTGGCAACACGATTGGAAAAAGACCTTGAATAAACAGGGAAAAGGTAAAGAGAAATGAGTTCATGTGGCTAAGAGACTTCAAAGAGAGTCGGGAGGTCATCCCAGAGGTAACGCTTACGCACAACTCAGTAGGATCTCATAGAACACCAAAGTGGATATCACCCCACACAGAGGGGCTCCTCAGGGCTCTGGAGACACCTAGGTCCTATATAAGAGGGGATAGCCCCAGAGATTGATGCCTTATTAGTGGACTCTACTTTGGAATCTGCGTTCCTGAGAGTGACAGAGTTGGCCTCAAATAAGTCCTCCCTGCACATGGTCCATCAGTCCCTTCTATTCAAACCTATATGTGATGCTGGAGTTTTTAGGTGTACTTCCAGAGACTGTAGCCTCTGGCCTACCTATGTGCCAGCTGTGCCTGGAATCTCGGTGGAGCTGCAACTCCTACCCTACAGCTCAATGGACTCATCCAAGTCACCTGGCGAGGAGACGATGATGGGTAACGGCCATCCCAGGGAATGGAGAGGGCCTGCAGCTGCAGGCAGGATAATCCCATCCACTGTATCCATGGGATATAAGCCTTCTCTCACTTGAAGGTGGAGTGGATATCACCATCCCAGTCACCTCAGGATTGAGGGAAGAGCTATGGACTAGAGTGGACTTAATGGTATTCTGTTGTAGACATTTTGTGATTCAAACAATGGAAGAAATTAAAACAGTGAGGTGGATCCGGTGGCCACTTGATGCTTTCGGTGCAGGGAAGGGAAGGGCAGTTGAAATACAGGGGCTTTTTCGGGACTTGGGGGTTGTCCTGAGTGGCGTTGCGGCAACAGATGGAGGCCATTTTACATCAGCATATACCATGCAGAACTGTGTGGGAGAGAGTGTGTTCAACAATGTGTCCTGTGGTCTATGCTTGGTGGCAAGGCCCCAGGATGTCTATATCCATTCCCGGTGATGTGCCACACTGATGAAGGATGTTTGTGTGGGATGTTGTGGGACGTATGGGAGGAGGGGAACATGGGAATCCCTGTAATTTCTGTGTAATATTTAGGTAATCTAAGTACCTTTTAAAAATATGTATATATATAAAAATAACATTTATATAAGCAAATGCACATATATGCATATGTATTTATATATCATTTTACAAATATTGGTATGTATTGTGAAAAATTTGATTTTTACCCACAATAAAAAAAAATTCTATGAGGGAATGGTTCTCTGGAGAATCAAAAGACAATGTCTTTTGGCTTCTTCACTCAGTCCTCAGTCTGACAAGATTTTCTTTGAAACCATTTGCCAAGCCAGCTTCTCTCAGTCTCTTTTAACAACTAACTTAATGGTTTCAAATGTCATTGCTTTCTTTTCTCCAGATAAAAAATACTTTTCTTAAATAATTTCTGAATTTGACAAAAGTGAATAAACTCATGTAATATGGTTTTCATTCAAATGAATAAAGAATATTAAAAGCTAAAAAAAATAATTGATATCGGAACTTTTTGGCAACCATATGCCAAAAAAGGAACTTTGACCTAAACCTCATATACTGTATGCAAAAAATTAACTCTTAACATCAATGGTAAAATTACAAAATTTTGAAAGAAACTCTTCATGTATAAAGTTGGCAGAGTTCTTAGAAATTACATCAAAAGCACAATTCATGAAGGGAAAAATAATACATTGGACATCATTAAAATTTTTCTTAAATGTTCTATGAAATACAATGAAAAACAAGGTATAGATTTATAGATTGGGAGAAAATGTTTGCAAATCACATACTTGACGAAGGACTTTTATCCAGAACATAAGAAGCACAATTATAACTAAGATGAGAAAATAAACAACACAATTAAATATGGACAGACACTTCATCAAGAGGATAAAGCATGGTAAATAAGCACATTAAAAGATGCTCAACATCAGAAGCCATTATAGAAATGCAAATTTAATCTAACTTGAGATACAGTGGCTAAAGAAAAAAAAATCACAGCAATACCAAATGATGGTAAGGATGTGTAACAACTGGAAATCTCCCACAAGCTGTTATGAACATAAAACAGTACTGCCACTTAGGAAATTTTTTTCAGTTTCTTATAAAGTTAAACATAAACCCCTCATATGAATCAGAAATCCCATTTCTGGGTATTGGTATGAGAGAAATGAAAAATTATTTTCATGCAAAAACTAGTATTTAAATATTTATAGTGGGAAGCAAATGTGGTTCAAGCAGTTGGGTGCCCACCTACCACATGGAAAGTCCCATGTTCAGTTCCTCATGCTTCCTAAAGGAGACAAGCAAGACAGTGAGCTTATGCAATAAGATGATGCAATGAAGAGACAAAATGAGGATACATAATGAGAGACATAACAAGCAGGAGCAGATGTGGCTCAAGGCATTGGGTGCCTCCCTCCCACATGGGAGGTCCTGGGTTTGGTTCCTGGCACCTACTAAAAAGATGATGAGCACAGAATGAACAGACACAGAGAGCAGACAGAGAGTGCAAAACAATGAGGGGGACAGAGAAGTACAATTAAATATATAGTAACTCTTTATAATCAAAATCTGGGAAAAACTATAGTGTCCTTCAACAGAAGAAATGATAAACCATCTATGGAACATCCATATAATAGAATTATAATTAACAATAAAATGAATAAATTTTTGATATGTGCAGCAACTTAGGTGACTCTTAAAGACATTTTTTTGAATTTTAAAAACCTACATAGTGTAAAAAATTCACATATGTTATGATTCTCTTTACATGACATTCTTGAGAGAACAAAACTAGAGTGAGGGTGACCAAAATAGTAAATGCCAGGGGATAGAGTTAGATGTTATTGTGATTTTAAAGGAATAGCAATGGGAAGGTTTTACAAACTGTTCTACATCTTGATTGTGGTGATGATTCCAAGAATCTATATATGTGTTAAAATTCATAGAACCAGATTCCAAAAAAAAGTCTATTTTATTGCAATTTAATTTTAAAATGTTAACTTTAAAATAAAATAAAATAAAAAACAATGGGGAAATTGAATGAGCTATGTATTTGTTCTCTTCGCTGTATATAATTTTTACATCAATAACAATTATAATAAATGATGGTGTTCATCATTCTGATACTAATTATTATTATTATTATTGTAACAGGAATTATAGCTTTAAAATCCCTTCTTCAGCTGAGGAATCTGGAAGGAGTTGGTCCGTGTGTTAACAGATGAATGGATAAAATACTATTAAGGGACTTTGCTGATTATTAAATTTTTATATTGTACAAATATAAAGTTCATAATGTTGACAGTCAGGATTAATATCTATATTAGGAACCTATCCAGCTTCTTTAATGGATAATCATTTAACTCTCTTTTATGAAAGAAAGAAGATTTCTATTTTATTGATTGACTCTCATGTACAGGTTTAACTGCTAGGCAGTACTCAAAGGAGGCTATTCTTTTCTGGACAGGTTTCTTCTATTTCATTGTTTCTGTCTTTTCCTGGATTGGTGCTCTTGAACACCAATTTATGATGGAACAAAAATGCAAAGTCTGAATATTGCCTGGCTAATGTTAAAAAAAAGAATGTAGATGTCAATCAACTTACTTATGTGATTATGACCCAGAACATACATCTTATCCACTAAAATCTCATTAGCCTCAAAGTTCAACATATTGATATACTTGGCTACAACGGATGCTGTAATTGTATCCTCTAGCCTGGAAGTTATGTATGTTGATAACATTTGGGTGGAATGTCCCCACCACTCGCAAAAGAGGAAGGAGAATAAACATCTGTAGATAATTAGTAATTTGCCAGAATAACAAATGAAAATTCAAAGTTAGAGGAAGTGCAAAATAAGCCTGGTGATTTTCAAATATCTCTCTGGGTATTAAAATATATAGTTTACAGATACTTAATTTTTATGTCATGATATTTTATATATAAAATTAAAAAAATAAGAATTCAAAATACATGCAACTCCTGATACTGCTAGTCACTTTCCTTAGAGCTATCTTAAATAAAAACAAGGCTCCTGAGCCTTCCTGGAAAGAGGAGGGTGAGAGCTGTCATTTAACTCAAATATAGAGTATGTGGAAATTTTGAAACTACTTTCAGAAAAATTCTTATAAAAGCTGAACTCAGTTCACACTTAATCTTCTGCCCTACCACCTTCTGTCTTTCCAGGTGTCTGGACCGTGATGTAATGAATGGAATTGCAGTGCTTATTTCCATTCCTGGAAAATCAGAGCCATGTGCTCAGGATGCTGAAAACTAAAGAGGCCTGGCTGCCTGGTGATATCTGTGCTGACATTTCAATTTAGCAATTCTTTAGTGTGGCAGAAGAGGAAAGCCTATTTAGCTTAAGCAAATTTTTGAGGAATGTTCTTTTATTCAAGAATATCATGATTCTAGATGGATACAGTAAACAAGAATAACAAAAAAAACCCCACAAAAACAGCAGGGTATGAGAAAAGATTTCAAAACACTTGGGATATAGTAAAGACATTTCCTTATATGTTACAGTAGAGCATATGTCTTAGTTTGCCACAGGACTGCTGATACAAAGTAGTAGAAATGGGTCAGTTTTTATAATGGGAATTTTTATTGAGTTAATGCTTACAGTTTTGAGGTCATGAAATGCCCAGATCAAGGCACCATCAAAGATATCTTCTCACCAAAGACAGCTACTAATGATCCTGGCATCTTGCCATATGGCAATCAGGCAAGATATCAGGTCTGTCCATCTTCTCTACTTTCTGCTTGAAATCAGCTGTGAACAACCTGTCATGTGTTCCTGAGTCTTGGCTCCTTGAGCATTCTGGGGTTTCTCTCCTTGAGCTCAGCTCTTGGTGAACCTGGGGTCTCACATTGCCAGATCAAAATGTTGCCTTTCTTTTTCCCTGTGTCTTCACTTACACAAACCAGCTGGAGGGTGCAGACTCAACATGAGTCATGCCTCACTGATATAGTCCAGTCAAAAGCAGGAATAGATTAGTTAAAAAACATACACTTTTTCTTTTGGAGATTAATAAAAGAACTTCAAACTGTCACATTTCACCCTCTGAACCCCCCCAAAAAATGTTCTTTCCATATGCAAAATATCTTCATTACATCACAGTATTTCTAAAACCTTAAATCATTTCAATAGCAATGCTAAGTGAAAAATCTCATAACAGTCAGTTATCAGCATGCAGTTTGTATTGGTGTAACATCACTCTCTGACTTTAGACTGTTAATCTTAGAAACATAATCTGTTTCCAACATACTAAGGAATGCCATACATAGGATAAGCTTTTGCATTACTATATGGAGAAATTGGGAGGAAAACAGGCATCACGTATCCCAAAGAGTTCCAAAAGCCTTCAGGGCATACTCCATTAGGTTTCAAAATCTTAGAGTCATCTAGAGAATGATGTCTCCTCTTCCTTGGGACCTCATGGAGGCCCACCCTTTGATGGGTTTGCCCAATGACCATCTTCTCATTTCCACCCTCATCAAGCACCTGCCTGGTAGCTGAAATCTAGACTTCACTCTCCAAGAACATTGAGGTGACAGCCACACTTTCCCCAATTCCTGGAGGACAATATCAACCCCCTTAATACAGTGGGGGTGGTGGTAACATTCTAATATGTGGCTCACAGGCCCAAGACAAAAAGCAGGGTGGCAAACTAACTCTCTCTAATCTTCATGGAATATGCACCATGCTTCCTGTAGCCTAGGGCAGTCAAACCCTACCTGAACAATGGACTGGAAGATTCATCCTCATCAAATGCTGGGGCCAACTCACCCTTTATGCACACAGGGATGGCATCCGTCTCTCAACTAGAGAAGATGTCTTAGGTCCAGACCTCACTTTCTATGGTTTTCCTTTTGAAGAAAGTTTTCCTTCAATCTCCCAACTCCTTGTCTCTTTTGGTCCAGGCTTACAGTCATTTCATTCATACAGATTTAACAAATAGCTTGTCAGTTTTGCATGTACTTTACAGAGGTCCAAGCCATCAGAAAGTAAGACTTTCCAAAAGTTCTTCCTAGATAGCTGCATTTCCAATCATGACTTGCAATGAACTGGCTGCCTAGTTCCCAGTTCAGTTAAGTCCTCACATGGGTACTGTCTTCTGGGATCTTGTTTACCAGAAGCTTAGAATTTTCAAAATCATCAATTTCTGGTTTCTTTAAGACCAGCAATTCAGTTCTCAGCTTATCTCCTTCATCTCTCATTTTTCTATGAGCTGCAATAAGAAGCAAGGCTGTGTTTTCCACATTTACTTTAGAAATCTCCTCAGCTAAATGTCCAAGCTTGTCATTTTGAAATTCTGCCTTCCATCCAACATCAGAGTCAATTTTGCGAAGTCCTCTGCCACTGTAAAGCAAGGGTCACTTTATTTCCAGCCATCATTTCTGTTTGCATCTTTATCAGGACTAGCTTTAGCATCCATATTTTTGCCAATAGTCTCTTCAAAGCAATCTAGTCCTTTTCCATAAAGCATCTCACAATTCCTCCAAAAAATACCCCTTACCCATTTATAAAGCTGTTCTGACATTTTGGCAATTTCAAGCAGCATGACCCTACTCCTCTGGTACCAATTTCTGTCTTAGTTTCCACAGGGCTGCTGGTCCAAAGTACTAGAAATGGGTTGGCTTTTTAAATAGGAATTTTATGTTTGATAGAAGCTTACAGTTCTGAGGTCATGAAATATCCAAATCAAGAAACCATCAGATACTTTCTCATCACTGAGATCTCATCACTGATGATCTTGGCATCCTGGCACATGACAATCAGGCAAGATAGCAGGTCTGATGATCTCGCGCTACTTTCTCCTTGCACTCAGCTGTGGGCAAACCTAGAGTCCTTTTTCTCATATGGCCAGATCAAAATAGTGGCTTCCCTTTGCTCTGTGTCTCCATTTATAGCAAAAAGCAAGAGGGCAGAGACCCAACATGAATCACACCTCACTGATGTAGTCTAATCAAAAGGGTCTCAAACCCATAGGAATGGATTAGTTCAAAAATATAATATTTTTCTTTCATGAGTTAATAAAAGAACTTTAAACTATCACAGCATCCATCCCTATTGTCCAAAAGCCTAAAGCCTAAAAGTGATATGTAAAGCAATAGAAGATAAAACCAATTTCATCAAAGTACCAAAAAAAAAATGGTAGAGTTATAGAGATTACAAATCTTCTAAATTGTTAGCAGAAAAAAACATACAAAGGACAAGCATAAACTCTAAAAGCCTAAATGACCACATTACTACTCTTAAATGTGAATAAAATATTTCCCCTGAAGAATCAAAGTACATCGTTCAGCATTTCTCTTTTTTTCCATAGTAATAGGGAAATTGATTTTACTGAAGTTTAGGGACAGAGTAAAAGACATATTTTTCCCTGTATCATTATTTTTGATCTTCATGTTTGACTTTATCCAACATTTATCTTGAAAACGTACAATGTTATAAAAAATTTGAATTGTTATTAAAAGATTGAAATCTTATAATAAACACTTATGTACCCTCCACCGGAATTTACTAATTGCTAACATATTTTTATGTATATATGATTTTAAATTTATAACATAGATTCTTTCAAATGTTTCATACAGAATACAATTTTTTCACATAGAATTACCATATATACATTTATTCATATATTATTCCTAATGTTCTTATAAACATTTTTCTCAGTGCACTAAATAAACATTTCACAGAAGGTTATAAACATCCTGACACTTCATCCTCAAGCACATTAGATCATATGTGACAAAATAAGGACATTGTCCAACAAACTAACAATTTCTTTCTGATAGGCAAGAAAGAAAGTCGACCTGGATCTACCTATGTCACAAATGTTATAAGTACAAATATGTATAATATTACCTATTATAAAAATTATATATGTCTATATATTATAAAATATGATAGTCAATAAACTTATATTTATCATACATATTTTTATAAATTACAATTCATCTAAAAAGGTTTATTATTCCTATTAGAATCTGAAGAATATGTTTCTCTAAAAGCAAATATTTACTGATTTACATAAAATATATTTAAATAAAAATTAAAGGCAAGGTGCAAATAATATGTATAGCAGTCTTCTTTTCATGTAAGAAAGAAAGGAAAATAAGGAAAAATAATATGTTTACATATACACATACTTATATA
>JAQZBX010028284.1:0-27878 GCA_029593785.1 Cabassous unicinctus | reverse complement strand
TGCGTGTTTCCCTCCACTGTGGCAACTCCTGTCTGCTTTTCCATTCTCTTTTAATAGGTTCATTTCCAGTCCTTTGAAACATTTCACCTTTAAACCCAGAAGAATCTTGAGATTCTATCTGGGCTCCAGGAATTATATTTTTCAAGTCACTTCAATCGTACAACCATTAATCTAGGAACATTAATTGTTTTCAATTTTTCAAGTTTTCCATGAGCAAATTTAGAAGTGTCCTTTTCTTTCTTTGTTTAGTAAATTAACTAATCATTCTGGTATTGTCCTTATTTTTGAGGTTAAGAATGCCACAGTACTTACTTGCACTATATAAATTTCTGACAGTTCTTTGAATGGCTTGTAATCAGAAAAAAAAAAAAAAGTGATGTTGTCCCAGATGGGCTTTAAATAAGATAAATCCCTTGGAATAGAGTTAAAGAGAAGAGTTGTATGTATGTAATTGTTTAGGAATGTGCTTTATTACAGTAATTTCTTAATGCGACGACATAGTGTAAATACATTTTATTTGCAATGTTCTTAAAACAACTTATCAAGGCACTTTTTGCTGTGGAATGAGACACTTCTCTCCTAGTTAAGAGACCAAGTCCTCCAAAGGAGAAGTAGAACTTAACACCTATTTTTGGGATATGTCCAAAAGAAAGGAAAAGAAAAACTAAACCTTATTAAAACTTTGAAAACCTAGTGTACTTAAATGGTTCAGTACAGTTTATCTAGATAAGGATATTGCAATACAATGAAACTCTTTTAGTCTGGGACATATGAAATACAGTTGTAACATTCTAATGTCTTAGAACCTACATTTGGTATTTCACAGGAATCTAGTCTTTCATTTCAGCTCTTCAGGTACATTTAATTTTGTCATGAAATTTGTTCATATATTTAGTAAATAGAAAAACACATTTTAATGTTGAGGCAGAGATTCCTAAAGCTAATTTTTTCTTCTTATAAAAGTTACACAGAAATTTATAAAGATAGAAAGTAAAAATCACTCACAATTACATAACCAGAGAAAAGCAATATAACATTTCACTGCCATCTTCCCAGCATTTTTATGCAGACGTAACATAAATTTTTAAAATGGGGAATCAGAAGTTATATACAATTTTGTGTCCTAGGTTTGTCGTTGCTGTCCTTGTGGCTTCTGCCTAACAATGTGCTGTGGAGAGTTTTCCTCATCGTCCTGCATTCTTCTGCAGCATTATCATTGGCTGCATGTTTCCCATTGTATGAATATGCTGATTTTTTTCCTTTAAAATCAGTTCCCAGCTATATATTACTTAGGTTCTTTTCTGTTTTATTGCTGTTATTGTTGTTGTTGATACAAATAACGGTGTGGATAGCCTTTGTGCATATCCATGATTAGTTCTCTGGGACAAAGATTATGATGATTTAGAAAGCTGTTCATAAATAGTGCTGAGTTATCCTCCAGAAAAGCTGCATCGATTAACACTCACTCCAGGAATGTACAAGACTATAGTGTGGACGCTGAGCAAGCGGACTCTGGAGTCAGACTGCCTTGCTTCAAATCTTGGCTTTGCCACCCTCCAGTTGTGTGACCCGGGCAAGGTACGGAAATGTTCTATGCCTCAGATTTCTCATCTGAAAAATGGGGGAAATGTACATATGCCATGTGGTTGTTTTGAGGATTAAATGAGATAAAGTGCATAGGCCGGCAAATGGTACATAGTAAGTGCTCAACAAAAATTAGCTATCATCATTAGGAGACTCTTAGTCAGATTTTTCCACTCACTGATTCAATTCATTGGCAAATATGTATTGTGTCCTCTGTGTGCCAGGCTCTGTTCTTGGCACTTGGGTTACCTGGGTGAACAAAGCAGATGACGACTGTGGCCTTCGTAGAGCCCACATTCAAGTAAAGGAGGAAGGAGATCAACAATAAATATTAGATACCACAAATAAGTAAAATGCACCGTATATTAGAGAATGATCCATTGTGCCCTGGAAAAAGACAAAGCAGAGCAGAGTAAGGATTTTCAGGAATGTAGAGTGGGGTTGGAATTTTAAGAAGGGTCATCAGAACAGGCGCCATTGAGAAGGTGACAGTTGAGCAAAGATTTGCATGAGGTAAGGGAGTTAGGCATGCAGATAACTGAAGAATGGCTCTGAGCGGGGGCTGGGAGGTGCATGGGAGCCTCAGAGACAGGCGAGGAGGCAGCGTGGGTGGAGAAAGGTCACAAGAGGGAGAATAGTAGGAGGTGACACACACAGGTGGCAGGGACAGACCATGCAAGACCTTTCACTCTGTGTGAACTGAGGGGCTATTGCAGGGTTCAGGAGAGTAACATGATCTGATTTACATTTTGAAAAGATCACTCTGTCTGCTGTGTTGGCAACAGACTTTTGGGACCAAGGGTAGAAACAGAGAGTCTGTTGGGAGGCTTTTGCAGTGAGAGAGTACGATGGCTGAAGGTGGCCAAAAGTTATCAAATTCTGGATGTATCTTGAAGGTGGCAACAACAGGATTTCCTGTGAAGTATGAGGGAAATAGAAGTCAAGAATTACCTCCGTGAATTTTGACCTGAGTACCTGGAAAGATGGATCTGCCTTTACCCTAGATGGAGAAAGCTGCAGGAGGCATTAGCTGGGGAAGAGGACCAGGAATCGAGTTGGGGATGTACTAAGTTTGAGCAGTCTATTAGATATCCTTTGGACATGTTGAGAAGGCAGTTAGATAGATGACCTTTTGGTGTTTGGGAGAAAAACTTGGAATGGAGATATAAATTTGGGAGTCGTTGATATAGGCATGCTATTTTTAAAGTCATATGATTAAATAAGATCACCAAAAATTCATTTAAAGAGAGCAGAGAAAAGGAACAGTGACTAAATCCTGGGGTAATTCCAACTCTAAAAGGAAGAAACAGCAAAGGTGACAGAGAAGGAGAAAGCATTGAGGTAGATGGGAAGCTAGGAGAATTTCTTGTCCTGGAACCAAGTGAAGAAGAAAGAGGAGTGATCCAATGTGTCAAATGCTGCTAAGAGGTCAGGTCAGATGACTGAGAACTGGTCAAGGGATTGAGCGGCCTTGCCTGATGAGAGTAGGTTTGATGGCTTGGGGAGAACAAAAGAACAAAACGCCTGTTAGAGCAGGTTCAAGGGAAAATAAGAGAAGACTTGGAGACACTGAGTATAGTCAAGTCTTTCAGGAGTTTTGCTGCAAAATAAATGCAGCAGTAGCTAGCTGAGGAAGTGTGATCAAAAGAAGGGGGGAGGTTTGTATGTATTTTTTTAAAGAATGGGAGAAATAACCACATATTTGTATGCTTATGGGAATGGTCCTGAAGAGAGAGACAATTTTCTGCTGTAGGAGAGAGGAGAACTATTGAAACAATGTCTTGAGTAGGTAAGAAGGGATGGATCTAGTGCCAAATGGAAGGACTAGTGTTTTCTTTTGTTTTGTTTTGTTTTGTTCACATACCATACAATCCATCCAAAGCGTACAATCAATGGCCCTCAGTATAATTGCAGAGTTGTGCATTTATCACCCCAATCAATTTTAGAACATTTTAATTGCTCCAAAAAGAAAAACCCCATATCCTGTATATCCACCTATTACTGCCACTGAGCATTGCTGAACAAACTTTAAAATACTACTGTTAACTAGAGTCCATACTTTGCATTAAGTGTAATTTTTTCCCCTCATACTACCAGAAGAACTGGTCTTAATGAGGGCATAGAAAATTCTATGGAAAAATGTGGCTCAGATACTGGTAAGTGGACAGGTGGGGTAGGGGGAGTCTGTGAACATTCTATTTTGATTGCCACCATTTTCTCCTGTATTTATTGAGCATCTACTGAACGCCTAGCACTAGATACCCATTAGATCACTACCCCGTGTTCCCTGCCTCTTTGACCTGCCTTTGACTCTCTGGTGCCGTAATAACTCAAGAATGTTTAGATGACTTACTGGGCTTTAAGTGACAGGGCTAGAGGTACCTACAGAAGCCTGAAGAGATAAGCGTATTTTTCCAAAGGCCTCCCTGAACTCGTGGGCCCTGTCTGGGGTTAAGAATTTGAAGCAGTTACCCTATCATCCGTAACTAAACACTGATAGACTCTCATGCTAAAAATAAAAGGGTCCCGGCCCTTACCTGAGTTTTGTCAGTTAGACTGTCAACATCTAGATCTACATAGTTGGAAGCATCTTTACAAACACTTGGATATTGGGAAACATCTGAAGTCTTGACGTCATATGGCATTTTTACAACTTTATTCTTCTGATCGCTATATTTTGATTTTGTATAGACATACCCAGGCAACATGAATGATCCATTTGAAATAAGCCACTGTCCACAAAGGTCTGTTTCCATCCTCATACAGATATTGAAGGAAAGAATACAGTAATCACTGAACCAGGAGAAACAAAATGTGATCACCAGTTGACCTTGATATTGTTTATGAAAATAAATATTCTCTTATCTTTAGAATTAAATTCTTTCACCAAATTTTCGTTTTGTGCTTTAATTTTCATTCAAAGCAATTAAATTACTTGCTACCTCAAGTAATCACAAACCTTTCCTTCATCTTCTTTTTAATTTTTTGATGGCATCTGAAACCTATTACAACATGGCTTGTGTACCCTTTAGGGTTCTTATCAAGCCTCATAATTAGCTTAGCTTTTCTTTTATTGCCTTTGAATTGTGTTGCTGTAATTCATTATGAGTTGCTGGAGTTGATACTGAAGCATAAGTGACTGGAAATTAAATCCAAAGCACAGTTCAGCTTCTCAAAAACAAAAAACAAAACAAAACAAAGAAAACCTGATTCTTTGTAATCAAATCGGTTTTAAATTTAGCGTCCTTTATTTACACAAGGTGTCATGATAGCAGACGGGCAAATCTCTCATCCATCCTTCTTTGTTCCCTGAAGAGCACTTTGCAATCTGTTGTCCCGTGTTTGTACATGCATACTGTGCATACAGCACCACTCAAGTTGAGGTAAACAAATTTTTTGTTATCTGGTCCCCAAATCTTCGACACCTCTTTGTCCTCTGGCGTAATAATAAACCAAGGTTGTTGGGATGACTTTCTAAATATGAAATGAGTCTGTGTGAAAGGAACTGTTCAGAGCCTGCCAGTCAGTCAGCTGGCTCTTCATTCCTCTCTCTATGGATCGCCACAATTTCCTTCAGATAATATGAGTTTTGAAAGTTAAAAAAAAAATCAGTAAGGATGCTTCTTGCTATAACCAGAACTTTAAATCACACAAATGTTATGTTTTATTATTATTTTGGGAACCATAAATGCAGAAAAACAAAATAAAAATCATAATTATTGGCCAGTATGTATTATTTGTATTAGGCAGATGCTGTAAATAATAAACCCCAATTTTCTGTGATATCACAACAAAAGCTTATTTCTTGTACAGTACAAGTGTTCTTCTCACTCAGTGATTGTTCCACCACATGGTCAGGAACCTGGGCTCCTTCCAAAATATAAGTCCAATAGCCTTGTTGCCTTGGAGTCTTCTGCATCCAGCTAGAAAATAGGGGAGGAGAACATGAGAAAGGCACAACCCATATCTTAAAAGCCCCAACCCAGAGGGATGCATCACTACTGTTCACATACCATTGGTGAGAATTAGCCATATGTCCTGATCTAGATGTGAAGGAGACTGGGAAATGTATTCCCTGATTGGGCAGCTGTGTCCAATGGTTAACTCAAAGGTAAGTACCGGGGTAACATGAATTTTAGCCAGCCATCCCTGGCACACTTGTGTAATGTAATTAAATTTAAAACATATTCTGTGGGACTTCCAGGAAGATGGAGGATTAGAGAGGTGGAGGGATCACTTCTCTCCCAGGAAAAATAGCTAGAGGACAGGTGGAGAATGTCTGGAGGGCTGCTCTGGGGATCAGGACACCAGTGGAAGGTGAGACACCACTCAGAAGAGAAAGGGGTCAAGGAAAGGAGTCTCAGCTGGCTAAAAAATCCTATGAGTGGAGCTGCAAAAGCAGCAGTGGGTGCCCATATCCCCACCTACAGAGCAAATAGCAGTCTGTAGACTGCAGGGGCTGTGGACTGAGGGGGTTGCAGGGGACCTCTTCCCCAAGAAGAGGGAGAGGGAGAGGGAGAGACACAGCCTACAGCAAATTCAGATTTTGGCTGGTGAACTAGGTCTGCTGCAGTGGAGGGGTCACACACTTCCAGACTGGGTGGGGCCGCCACATTGTTTGCACTGATTGCCTCCAGAGAGCTAAAGATAACTTGCCTTCTCAAACACCTTTCCTACTGCCCCAGGCTGGTTGCTGAGGAGTCAGAGGGAGGGTGTGGCCCACCAAGGGTGGAGAACTTCCTCTGAAAAAATTTGTTTGTTAGGCTTGGCCAGGTCTGAGGACATTCCCTTTGTACTGCCCACCCACCTGAGGTGTTACACTGAATGCATTCCCCTCTAGCACCTGGGGTCTGAGTTGAGAGTTCTGCCATCTGCTAGCCAGACCAGAAAAGTGCATGAAAAGGGAATAACAATAATAAGTAAAAGAGGCAAGGAGGTGCCTTTACTGCTCCCCTCTTCAAGGCCCTTGGAAACTAACCTGCACCCCATTTCTTGGGCTTTAGTCCAGGTTTGAGCAGTTAAATGGGGGCAATCTTAAATATCTAGAACAAGTTGAACCAAGAGTCAAAGAACAGTGATAGCACAAAACTATCTAACAGTAAATCCCTAGGCAAGAGAGAAAAACTGAACATTAGAGTGAACTCAGCATCAGAATCAGATGCCTAGAGAGCAGCAAAAAAATTACAAGCCATACAAAGGAAAAGGAAGATATGACTCAGGTAAAGGAACAAATCAAAACTCCAGATGAGACACGGAACTTGAGCTAGATAATCAATGAAGTTCATATAAATCTAAATCAAATCATGGAGTTGAAGGACAACATAGCTAAAGAAATAAAAGACATTAGAAAACACTTAGCACAAAGAAAAATTTGAAATCTTGGATAGAAAAATAACAGAGCTTATGGGAATGAAAGACACAATAAGAGAGATTAAAAATACAAGAGAGGCACACAACAGCAGATTTGAACTCATGGAAGAAAGAATCAGCAACATAGAGGAAAGAACAACTGAAATTGAAGAAAGAGAAGAACAGAGAGAGAAAAGAATGGAAAAAGTTGAGCACAGGGAGTTGAATGATAACACAAAGTTCACCAACGTACATGTTATGGGATTTCCAGAAGCAGATGAGAAGGGAAAGGGGGAAGAAAAAGTATTTGAGGAAGTAATGGCCAAAAATATCCCAACTCTCATGAAAGACTTGAATATATATGTCCAGGAAGCACAGCCTACTCCAATTAGAATAAATCCAAAGAGACCTACCACAAGACACATAATGTTTAGAATGCCAAATGCCAAAGATAAAGAGAAAATTCTGAAAACAGCAAAGGAGAAATGAAACATCATATACAAGGGACGTCTAATAAGACTTAGTGTGGATTTCTCTTCAGAAACCATGGAGATGAGAAGACAATGGTATGCTATAATTAAGGTACTGAAAGAGAAAACTGCCAGCCATGAATTTTTAATCTGGAAAAACTGTCCTTCAAATATGATGGTGAGTTCAAACTATTCACAGATAAACAGAAATGAAGAGAGTTCATGAACAAGAATCCAACTCTGCAGGAAACAGTAAAGGGACTTCTGCAACCAGAAGAGGAGAGAGAGAGGCTTCAAGGAGAGTGTAGAAGTGAAGACTATAAGAAAGGGTAATCAAAATGGTAAGAAGATGGACAAAAAAAAGATATGACATATGAAAGCCAAAGGATAAAATGGCTGAAGTAAGTAATGACTTTACAGTAATAACACTGAATGTTAATGGATTAAACTCCCCAATCAAAGACATAGGCTAACAGATAGATAAGAAAACATGAGCCATCCATATGCTGTCTGCAGGAGACTCACCTTAGACCCAAGGATGCAAATAGACTGAAAGTGAAAGGTTGTAAAAAAAATTTCATGCAAATAGGAAACAAAAGAGCTATATTAATATTGGACACAACAGACTTTAAATGCAAAAAAAAAGTGATGTTATGCAGAAGGCCATCATATATTATATAAAATATCTATAAACCTAACCAGGATGCCCCAAAATACATGAGGCAAACTCTGGCAAAACTGAAAGGAGAAATAGACATCTCTACAATAATAGTTGGAGACTGCAACATGCCACTCACGTCAATAGACAGAACAACTAGACAGAAGATCAACAAGGAAACAGAGAACTTGAACAATATGTTAAATGAGCTGGACCTGGCAGACATATACAGAACATTGCACCCCAAATCAGCAAGTTATACATTCTTTTCAAGTTCTCTTGAATCTTTCTCCAGGATAGACCACATGTTGGGCCACAACACAGCTCACAATAAATTTATGAAGATTGAAATTATACAAAGCACCATCTCCGATCATAATGCAATGAAGCAGAAATCAATAATAGGTGGGAAAGGAGAAATTTTGCAAATATATGGAGACTAAACAACACACTCCTAAACAATTAGTGTGTTAAAGAAGAAATTGCGAGAGAAATTAGTAGATATCTTGAGATGAATGAAAATGAAAACACAACTTATCAAAACTTATGGTATTCAGCAAAGGCAGTGCTGAGAGTGAAATTTATAGCCCTAAATGCCTATATTAAAAAAGAAGTTGTATGAGGTCCTGGGTTCAATCCCCAGCAACTCCATAAAAATGAAGAAAAAAAAATCCAGGAGTAGAAAAAAGAAGAGCTAAAATCAAAGATCTAACTGAACAACTGGAGAAACTAGAAAAAAGAACAGCAAACCAATCCAACCCCAAAGCAAGCAGAAAGAAAGAAATAACAAAGATTAGAGCAGAAAAAAATGAAATTGAGAACCAAAATTTAAAATGGACCAAAGATCTAAATATAAGAATCAGGACCATAAAACTCCTAGAAGAAAATGTAGGAAGCCATCTTCAGGATCTGGTGGTAGGAGGTGGTTTCATAGACCGTACACCCAAAGCATGAACAATGAAAGGAAAAATAGATAAATGGGACCTCCTCAAAATTAAAACTTTTGTTCTTCAAAGGACTTTGTCAAGAAGATGAAAAGGCAACATACTCAATGGGAGAAAATATTTAGAAACCACATATCTGATAAGGGTTTAATATCCATGATATATAAAGAGATCCTAAAACTCGATAAAAAGATAACCCATTTTTTAAAAATGGGCAAAAGACTTGAATAGACATTTTTCCAGAGGAAATACAAATGTCAAAAAACACATGAGAAGATGTTCAACATCACTAGCTATTAGGGAAATGCAATCCAAACTACAATGAGATATCACTTCATACCTATTAGAATGACCACTATTAGAAAGGCACAGAGGGGAGCAGGTGTAGCTCAGTGGTTTGAGCAACGGCTTCCATGTACAAGGTCCCAGGTTCAATCCCTGGTACCCCCTAAAGAAAAAAAGAAAAAGAAAAAGAAAACTACAAGTGTTGGAGAGGATATGGAGAAATAGGAACACTCATTCACTGTTGGTAGGAATGTAGAATGGTGCAGCCACTGTGAAAGACTGGCAGTTCCTAAGAAAGCTACATAAAGAACTGCCATATGATCCCACAATCTTGCTACTAGGTATATATTCAGAAGCACTGAAAGCAGGGACACAAACAAACATTTGTATACTGATGCTCATGGGGGCATTCAAAACTGCTAAAAGATGAAAACAACCCAGGTGTCCATCAACTGATATGAAACAATTAGAATAAGCAAATTCATAGCGGTCAGAAACCAGAACACAGTGTCCCAGAGACTGGAGAGGGTTAGGGAACAGAGAGTTAAAGTTTACTTGGTACAGAATTTCTGTTGGGGATGGTGGGGAAGTTGTAGTACTGGATGATGGTGATAGTTATACAACAGTGTGACTGTAATTAACACCACTGACTTATATATCTGAATGTGGTTAAAGGGGGAAATTTTAGGTTGTATCTATGTTACTAAAATTAAAAAAAAAGATAAGAGGTTGCCAGGGATTCAGAAGGAGGGAGGGATGGATAGGTGGAGCACAGGGAATTTTTAGGGCAGTGAAACTGTTCAGTATGATATTGTAATGGTGAATGCAAGACATTATGCATTCATCAAAACTCATTGAACTGTGTAACACAAAGAGTGAATCCCAATGTAAACTAATGTATCAATATTGGTTAAATTGTAACAAATGTATTATGCTAATGCAAGTTGATAATATTAGGGGAAATTTTGTGAGGAAGGGGGGCCATATGGTACTTTCTGAATCGTTTTTCTGTAAACATAAAACTAATCTAAAATATAAAGTATTATTTTTTTTTAATGGGGAAAGGGCTTGAATAGACATTTCTCCAAAGAAGATATACAAATGGCCAATAAGCACATGAAAAGATGCT
Organism: Cabassous unicinctus; assembly: GCA_029593785.1. Classification (NCBI taxonomy): domain Eukaryota; kingdom Metazoa; phylum Chordata; class Mammalia; order Cingulata; family Chlamyphoridae; genus Cabassous; species Cabassous unicinctus. Next base: position 17,459 of record JAQZBX010028284.1, on the reverse strand, counting down.
CAACATCATTAGCCACTAAGAAAATGTAAATCAAAACCACGATGAGATACCATTTTATACCCACTAAAATGGCTTCTATTAAAAACATGGAAAATAAGTGTTGGAGAGGATGTGGAGAAATAGGAACCCTAGTTCACTGTTGGTGGGAATGTAAAATGGTTCAGCCACAGTGGAAAATAGTTTGGTGGTTCCTCAGAAAGTATAGAATTACCATATGAACCAGCATTCCCACTTCTAGGTATATTCCCAAAAGAATTGAAAGCAGGGACTCAGATATTTGCACACTGATGTTCAAAGTTGCCTTAGTCACAATTGCCAAAAGATGTAAACAACCCAAGTGCCCCTCAACAGATGAATGGATAAACACAATATGTTATATATATACAATGGAATAATATTCAGCCATAAAAAGGAATGAAGTTCTGATACATGTGACAAAGGGATGAATCTTGAAGACATCATGTGGCATAAAATAAGCTGGACACAAAAGGACAAATGAAAAAATAGAATAAGCAAATTCACAGAACCATTCCAGAACCAAATGCTGACTAGACTGTGGAATAGTCACTTAGATCATCAGGACTTCTGTAGACCTGGGGCAAGGTCAGCCTCCCCTGGGCTGCATTGGTCTGGGGTGGGTGGATATCTGAGCAAAACCAAGGTTATGTTAGGAGAATGAATTCTCCTTCTGCTGGTTAGACCACCATCTGTGTCCACAATAATGACCCTGCATCCTTTGTAGCTTATTCCCTTTAATAGTTATCTAATTATTCGGCTTGCAACTGTGATACCATGTTCTTTTGGGTTCCCAGGGACAACAGAATCTTTATAACAAGTAAACAAATTTAAAGGGTGATTTGTGTGTGTGGGGGGGTATCAAATGATATATGGTTGCAATCCTGGTACATATATCATTTAGGACTAGGTTTGGCTGCATGTGACAGAAACCCAATAACAGTGGCTTAAAATAGGAATTTATTTCTCTTCTTATGTATGTAAGAAGTCCAGCGGTAAAGAGGCCAGCTGATAGGGTGGCATCGCAATCATTAACACCCAGACTTCTTCTGTTTCTTTTATCTGCCATTTTCAACATGAGGCTCCCTACTTCATGGTCCAAGTTGGCTGCTCAGCTCCTACCATTGAGTCTATATTCCAGCAAGCAGGAAGTTGGAAGAATTGTCCTTTGAGGCATAAGGATAATATAGGGAATGTAAAACAATTGATTTTGGCAGAAGATGAGGATTGTGGTTAATAATATAAATACAGGAATGTTCTCCTACAAGGTGTTAAGAATGTGGTGATACATGGGGAAAATATAACTGTTGTAATTAGACCAAAGTTAAGAACAACATTGTAATGTTTTTGTAGCAAAAGCAAAGTTAGTCCTATATTAATGCTAAGGGTAAAAAAAGAAAAAGAATATGGGCTTTGGTTTTGTGAGATATGAATATGATTAAACATTTTTTTCTCTTCTTCATTTTTCTCATTAATAAGGAAACCTGGACTATGTCATTTAACTAACCTGTGTTCATCTGTGTATCTTTCTGAATGCTAGAGGAATAATTGAGTTAATAGTTGGAATTAGATGAAATAAAAGTGCCCAGACAGAACTTTTCAGGCGTAATGCTTTCATAACTTGTTGAGCTGCTTTTTATTCTCTTATTTTATTTTTTAAATTTGAAATAAAGTTATTTTTTTAAATAATATGTGGATAATAATTTTCCAAGAGCTTGACCTAACATATCAAGGAGAAGTCCTTCTGGCAAACATATTAGTGACAACAAATATTTATTTAGTCCTAATGATGTACCAAACACTGTACCAAGTGTTTTCACACATATAATCCTTATAGCAAATTTATGAGGCAGGTGCAATTATATTCCCTGTTTTATAGATGAGGAAACAGAGTCCAGAGGGATGGAGGAGCTTGTCCTATGTCATGTAGCTTGTACCTAAGAAAGCTAGGGTTAGAGCCCTGTCAATCTGACTCCTGAGCTAACTCAGACCCTGCTCCTACTTCAAAGACCTAGAGATGGTGTCTAAACATTAAAAAATCATTAAAAATGATCATGCTCAAAAGAAAGAAAAAGAAATCCCCTGTGCCAAAAACAAACAGGCAACTCAGAGCTAGAACTGTGTGAGCAGTTTCGTGTCACTTCCAGTTCCATTTAATTGACACTGCCCAACCCCCCAAGGGCCTCTGTACCCTCTGTCACTGGAATAGCAGGTTCTAGACTAGTGCTGCTGGAAGGGTGATCCATGGACTAACCTGGCCTGCAAATTCTTTGCTACCGGTGTAGAAATTGAGAGCAAGCACTTGGAAATGTTATAGCAATTTGACATTGCTATAACAACTAAGTGTGTGATTAGTGGACTCATCTCACTGATCAGAATTAGACCAAATCAGGAGTTGTCAAACTTGCCTGGAAATGGAAAAACAGTTGTAATGGGGGGCTTTTCTGGGACTTGGGAATCGTCCTGAGTGATATTGCAATAACAGATATAGACCATTTTATATCATCACATAACATGCAGAACTGTGTGGGAGAGTGTAGACTACAATGTGAACTATGGTCCATGCTTAATAGCAAAGCCCCAGGATGCATTTATCAGTTGCAGTGAATGTGCCACACTAATGAAGTATGTTTACGTGGGAGGGTGTGGGAGGTGTGGGTGTAGGGCATATGGGAATCCCTATATCTTTTGTGTAACATTTATGTAATCTAAGTATCTTATTAAAATAAATAAATAAATAAATAATTTATGTAAAAAAAAAAAAAAAAAAACTTGTCTGGTAAGTCACATGTGTACCAGTCAGGCGTGACAGAACCATGTTACAATAAGTAACATTTTAAGATTTGTTTGTCAGCTGTAACACAAATATATAAAAATCTGGGAAAATATGAGCTTTTATTTTTTATAACATTATTTTTGCAATCATTTTAATTTTTAATCAATTCTGTTTTTTAATTTATAGTTTAATATTACTAACTAAGCTAGAGAGGTAAAAAATGTATTTTTTAATACATTTGTATTAATACATCTTGTTGATAGATGACTATAGCAGTTTGATATTGTTTATGAATTCCAAAAATAGATTTTGGATTATGTTTGTAAACTGGTCTGTTCCTCTGGACTTATTAGACTGTATTAACTTCAGCGGTTTCACTTTTACTTGATTAAATTTTGATTAGGGCTTTGATTGGGCCCCTTGTTGGGCAGGGACTCAAAATGACAGGGCAGAGAAGAAAGTTGGAGTTTTGATGCTGCAGCCCCAGGAGGTAAACACACAGGAGAAGAACACAGAGGAATATAGACAGCTCAATAGACACAGCAGAGGCCCCAGGAAAAGAGAGAGCCTGATAGTCTACAGCTGACCTTGTAGAGAGAACAGAGCAGCTGAGCTGGGAGAGAAATGAGCCCCCGGAGAGAGACAAGACTTATCCCAGCCTACAGCTAAGACTGGAAATAGCTGGGACTATGGAGCCTCAGGAGAAAGAGGAAGGCTGAACCCTTGAAGAGGTTGGCAGCCATCTTGCTCCAACACGCAGCAATAGACTTTGGTGAGGGAAGTAACTTATGCTTTATGGCCTTGTGGCTGGGAGCTTCTACCCCAAATAAATAACCTTTATAAAAGCCAACAAAGTTCTGTATTTTGTATCAGTACCCCTTTTTTTGACAATGTCAAAACAAGCTTTTCTGGACTTTTTTTTTTAATCAAGGAAAGACACAACTCTTCCAAATTCAATAGTAGTGGGAAACCAAATGATGATGAGAGAAATGATCCCCCCCACCCACATAAAAAAGAAATGGAGTTCATTTTAGTTTTATTTGGAAGTATTAGTCAGGGTAGCAGAGCCACTGTACATGTTATGGAATAAAGAATTTATCATAGGATTTAGACCTTAAATAATTTGGTAAACACCGGGGAAATGAGAGTCTAAAATGTAGAACTGGAAGATCAAAGAAAGAGTCACTATTCTCCTCCACTCTAGTATAGGGAGACAATTCAGGGATGTTTGAGAAACCAAGTATGTCCAGCTGCTGAGACGAGGTCATGAAGAGAGCTTGTAGAGATGGGAAACTGCTGCCTTTGTATAACTGTCACTTCCATGAGTCTGCCTCCAAATATCCAGTGGCAAGCCTGTGAGGCCATTGTAGGTCAGCAGGGCCAGCAGTCAAGAAAAGTTGGAAGCAGAGCAGAGGAGCCAGTGGAGAAGTATTCCCTAGATACCTCTGACTCTGTTTGCCACTGTAACTGACTGCAAAGTACATGTATGTTCATAGAAGCTTTATTCACAATAGACAAAAGCAATGGTGTCAACCACATGCCAGAAGGTATTTGCAAACTGGTACCACTATAATGTAAGTTCTGAGCTTGGGGCTTTCCCTGACTGCACTAGTAATACAGATCTATACCCTAGACTGATGTGTTGGGATATTATAAATTTCCAAGTTAAACTAATTTTTTTTCCTGACCAGAATAGTGGTAGACACAAATAGTTTTCTTTGTAGTCTCAAATGCCAGCAGCAAGTGGATTAGCCCACATTTTCACTGAATTGCAGCCTTTTAGGGTCCTAGCTTTATATGGGTATTACTCTTGGAGAGTTTGGGAGAAACAGGATAGGAAACTTTGCTATCAGAAAAAAAAAAAAAAGTTTAAAAATGCTAAGTAAAGGAAATTTCATCATGGTAAATTACTTGACTCAGCAAGAACCAAATACTCATAATAATTACATTATAGGGAAACAGATGTGGCTCAAGCGATTGGGCTCCCGTCTACCATATGAGAGGTCCAGGTTTCGATTCCCAGGGTCTCCTGGTGAAGGCAAGCTGGCCCACATAGAGTGCTGGCCCACACGGAGAGCTGGCGCAGCAAGATGATGCAACAAAAAGAGACACAGAGGAGAGACAGTAAGAGATGCAGCGGAGCAGACCAGGGAGCTGAGGTGGTGCAAGAGATTAAGCGTCTCTTTTCCACTCTGGAAGGTCCCAGGATCAGTTCCCAGTGCTGCCTAAAGAGATGACAAGCAAACATAGAAGAACACAGAGAGAACAGACAGTGAGTGCAAAACAACAAGGGGGGAGGGGATAGATAAATAAATCTTTAAAAATAAATAAATATTTAAGATTTTTAAAAATTAAAAATTGAAAAAAAAAAAAGATAATCTGGGAAACTGCATGTACAACCTAGGGTCATAGATGAATCCTAACCAAGTCAGGAATCTAAAAAGCTATGAAATTAAAATAGCAACATATTTGACTACATAAAATTTTTAAACTTTTAGAAGGTAAAAGATATTTTAAAATGTATCAGATAGGATGCAAAACAGGAGCCATAAACCACCTTAGGTATTTCAACAAGAGGAATTTAACACAGGGAATTAGGTGTTCACAAAAATATTGGAAGGCTCAAAGAATCAGAAGTCCAGATGGCTGCCACTATATGAACGGTTTAAAAGGGACCATTGTCATAAATTCAATCCAGATGTCAGAAAGATGTTGCTACTACCACTACTGCCTCCCCAAATTTCAAGATCAGGATGCTGGTGATCAGACACTGAAATGCAGAATCAGTTCACAAATATTTATATCTCTACAAACTTGCTTTCCAGCAGAAATTGCCGAAAGAAAATGGCTTCCACCTCATTCCATCTTACAGATTTTGCATGAATGCATCTCATTGATAAAAAATAATTTATATCAGACTCTTAGCTGCAAGAGAGTCTGTGAAATGTGGTTTTCATCTTTCCACCCTTTGGTAAGGAAAGTACATGGAAGGGGATAGGAACTATTACTGTACATCATCTGACCAGACCATATCCAGCACGCAAAGACCATAAAAATGCAACAAATTTGAAAGGGCAGGGGCAGATCATACTGATGATAGACAAAGGCTTACAATTTAAAATACATCAAGAGCTCCAACAGATGGGTAAGAAAAAGGTAAACAACTCAAAAGAAAAATGGCAAAGGATATTAATAGGTAATTCACAGAAAGGAAATATCAATGTATAAAAGAAGATATGCTTAAACTCACTAGATCAGGAATATCCAAAATCAAACAATATTAAGGTATCACTTTTTGCCCATTAGACTAGAAGAATTTTTTTAAATCAATGACAGATACTAATGGTGGGATTTGGAGGAAGAGTACTTGAATAAATCAAAACTCAGCTGAAGAAAAGAGAAATCATGCTAGATGTTTTAATTAGAAATCAGGAGTTAGATACTTCAATGTAATGCATTGAAAGGGCTGGAGGAGTTGGCTCTAAGCTGGACCTCCAGGAATAACTCACAGAAAACCACTGCTGAAATTACCTGAGAGAAAGTGCTACCTCTGCAACAATCAAGAAGGTAGGAAAAGAGGAAGTCACCCTGGAGTTATTACTCCAGGAACACACTATCTTAGATCTGATCCAGGGATAAGGAGGCCACTGTAGCCATAACTGTTTTCAGAGACTTGATGGACCTTCAGTTCACGCTGCAAAATGGCAAAAACTGGAGGCCCTGGCCCCTGCCTCTCAAAACCTGTGAAGCTAGTGACTGGACATGACAATGCTATCACAGAAAAACAACAATAATATTTCCATGACTGGGCTTGCCAGCATAAACTTTCCAACAAGTAGAACTGCCTCACTCCTGTCTACCAGAAATGCTTTTAACTGACAGAACCTAAATCATATCCAGAACCCCAGATGCAAAGGAGTCCAGGAAAAGAGTTTTTGTTTCCTTGTTTGTTTTATCTTTCTAGCCTATGCAGTACAGGAGGGTACCCAGAAGAACTGGAAAGGATATTGAAAAACCCAGCTAAGCCAAGAATTCGTGGAAACTGTGACAGTCTCTTAGAAAAACAACCTGGAAACATCTATTAAAATTGAAAATGTGTAGCCACAAGCTAAGCAGATCTACGACCTAAGGTTCTATCCAGTAAATAAAAGTAGCTGGTACTTAAGGATAAATGTGCAGGGATGCTTATTGAAGTATTATTCATAATGGCAAAAAAAACCCCAAAAACTGGAAATAAAAGAATAACCATCAAATCAGCAATGGCTGCGTTACTGTATTAGTTATTGTTATGAGTTAGAGACATAGTTGACTTGGAAGAATTACTATGAAAATCCAAGATATGAGGAAGTGAGTATAAGGAGATATCATGTTTGTAAAATAATAAGAATATGTGTATATGTATATATATATACACACATATATACATGCATAAATATGTATCTGGGTATCTGGTTGGTAACATGGGCTACTGCCATAGGTGAAAGTATCAGGTGGGAGTGAAATGGTTTGAAATGCTATGAATAGAAAAGGTAGGAGAGGGGATGAGGAAGGCAAGCAAAAATAAAAGGAAAACAAAGCAAAACAATTTTTAAAAATCCATTGTTTTCAGCATGACTCACTGAAAATCACCCTCTCAAATCAAAATCTATAGTTTAAAAAGCTTGTGTTCAAACACTGACCTGTAAAAACACTGAACCAAGTACAGCATTGTGATTGATTTACATGGTAGCAAATACTGAACTAAACACTTTTTAAAAATTACCCAGATATTCTAGAGCAGGGGTTCTTAACCTTTTTTGTTCCACAGACCCCTTTGCCAGTCAGGTGAAAACCACAGACCCCTTACTAAGTCCACACTATACTGTGTATTATTTAATAAATACATCACACCCGCACCAACACGTCCCCACAAGAATAATGTTTTTTTTGAATTTCAATGCAAGGTCACGGACCCCTTTTTAAGAACTCCTATTCTGGAGGGAATCTTTTGCCATTCTGGGAAGCAATTTGGCAAAAACCTCAAAGCTTTTTATCCATTGATCCTGAAATTATACTTCCAGAAATCTATACTAAGGAAAAAGAGATTTGGGCAAAATTTTTAGTTTAAAAATGTTATTTCAGTATTAATTATAATAGCAAAAAAGGAGGATGAAAGGATTGTCAAAATGTCTAGCAAAAGTTGATTTTATAGATTCACAGAATGGAATATCAAGCAACCACTCAAAATCATGACTTTAAAGAGGTACTGGGGGCCAGGGATTGAACCTGGGACCTCGTATGTGGGAAGCCAGCACTCAACCACTGAGTCACATTGGCTTCCCTGAGTGGTTTTTTGTTTGTTTGTTTGTTTTCAGGAGGCACCCGAACCGCACCTGGGACCTCCCATGTGGGAGGTGGGTACTCAATTGCTTGAGCCACATCCACTCCCAAAGATTTTTAATAGCATAGGAAATTGCTCATGATATAAATTTAGGTGGATAATAAAACAAGACAGAATATGTACTTCAAGATTTTACTGTTGTTAGACACACATACAAACACTGTTAGGAGACCTTAGGGAAGCTCACCAAAATGTTAATGGTGATTAGCTCTAGGAGGCAGATTAAAGGTGATTATCATTTTCTTTATTTATCTGAATATTTTTCAAATTTTCTAGAATGGGCAAATATTTTAGATGGAATCTTCCTCTTTTGTTCACCTGCTGTGAGGGCAAACTGGCTGACAAATCAATCACCCCAGTGACCCATAGACTGTAAACTCTATGGGAGCAGGCGTCTGTTTAACATTGTTTTCCCACTGCTTAGCATATGGTGGTGGCTGGCTGGCTGAATGAACGGATAGCTGAATGGCTGGATGGCTGGATTTGGTTGATCTGGTGGGTTAGGTGGGGATTTCCTTCCATCATCAATGTCCTTCTTTTCTCCTGAAGCTTCGTGGTACAGCAGGACTCTCTCAGAGATTGAAGGACCATTCTGTTGATTAAAGTAGAAGTACTACTTTCACCTTCTTCTATATTAAGTTACAAATTAAGGAGATGATAGTATTTTTAAGGGAGAGCCAGAAACAACTGGAAATCATCAATGCATTGGTTAATACAACATATGGGATAGTGGTAGGCATGTATTTAAATAGCTGGTGTCTTAGTTTTCTAGGTGCTATGACATATACCACTGTTTTAGTTTGCCAAAAGGCTGCTGATGCACAGTACCAGAAATGGGTTGGCTTTTTAAAAGGGCATTTATTTGGGGTAAAAGCTTACAATTCCAAAGCTGTGAAAAGTCCAAACCGAGGCACCATCAGAAATGCTTTCTCACCAAAGTCAGCTACCATTGATCCTCTTGTCCAGGAATGTGGCAAAGCCAGATGGCCACTGATCTCTGTTGAGGTCTCTGCCTTTCTGCAGCTGTAGGCAAACCTGGCATAGGGCTTGTCTCTTAATGGGCCTCCTCTCTCTCTGTGGGCTTCAGCATCTTGAGCCTCTTGGGGCTTTGCAGCTCAGCTGTGGGTAAAACCTTTCTCACATGGCAGGATCACATGGTGGCTTCCTTTTCCTGGGTCTCTGTCTCTCTCTGCCTCTCTGGGTTTATATCAGACCCAGCAAGGGGACAGAGACTCAACTTGAGTCACACGTCACTGATGTAGTCCAATCAAAAGCCCTAAAGAGATCTTATCAAGTAATCCAATCAAAGGTCCCTCAACCAAATTTAATGCAATCAAAGGGTATCATATCCACAGGAATAGATTAGTTTAAAAACATAATCTTTCTCTTTTGGGGATTCATAAAATAATTTCAAACTGCTTCAATCACCAAGTGGTTTCAGCTTAAAGAACAGGAATTTATTGGCTCATGGTTTCAGAGTCTAAAAGGCTTGCTTCCCCCTGGGGTCGGTAGCATTCTGGCTGGCTGGCAGTCCTTGGGTTCCTTGGCTTTCCCATCACATGGCAATGTTCTCCCTTTTCCCTTCTGGGTTCCAGCTGACTTTGGACCACTGGCTCCTCCCCGTGGCTTTCTTCCTATAAAGCCTCCAGTAATTCTGATCCAGTTGGCCACACCTTACCTAGAAATAACATCTTCAAAAGGTCATTTTTACAATGGGTTTACACCCACAGGAATGGGATTAAGATTAAGAACATTTTTTTTCCTGGAATACATTATTCAATCTATCACATCTGGGACTGGTCCTCAGATTCTCAATGAGATATTATCCTTACCTTTTGAGGAGTAGGAAATTCCAGCACCTTCAGCCTTCTATGGCAATGAGAAAAGACAAGCCAATATCATAACAGGATGGGCTGGACAAGTAGGACATTTGTGGCATTTAGTACATTTAAAATATGCTATATCCTTTGAGACTTCAGAGTTTCTAAAACCAGAAAACTATGTGAAAGGACTATTTTGCTCAAGATCAATACAACCACCATTTTGAGCATTTAATTGTATATTATGTAACTATGTGCATAATACCTTAACTATGTAAGTGCACTTACTCTTGACAACAATATCTATAAAGTAGATATGATTATCCCCATTTTATTTATGAAGAATCTCAGGTGTTGTGATTTGCTTGAGGACACACAGCTAGTAAATGACAGCCAGAACTCAAAGCTGAGCCCATCCACCTCCAAAATCCCAGTATTAGTCTACTTCGCCAAGCAGGCTTCACACCCTGATTACCTCCCAGTCCAACTGCATGAAATCAAGTCCTTCCTTTGCCACTTTGATGCATTTATTTGCCATCAACTGCTTTTTAGACTTTGTTTTTAATGGGTGATAATGCTTCTGTTCTAGAACTAGCTTTCTCCTTAGGATACCTGGGAACATTTGAGTCACAACTGAGTAATAACAAATTATGTTTGCCTTAATAAATTTCTCATCTAATCACAAAACAATTGTAGATGTGGCAAATGCATGTTGGTGTTTATATCCTACTTGTGAGCAGTAGAGCAGGAGAACATCAAAGTTCTGTGGGTGAAAAAGAATCCCCTCTGATCTTCACTTCAAAGACAACTAAACAGAAAAGCCTTCCCAGCAACACCTTCAAGATTAATGTCGATCAGGCTTTTCCGTGAACTTGTCTATACAAGTATGTATACTATAATGAGTGAAGCTTGCTAGAAAACTATAACCACCTCTAAAATGTCAGTAAAAATACCTATAGCACACACACACTTTTTTTCTGATGAATTATAGAAAATTTTAGGCACTGGACCCATTTTCCTCCTTTACCCTGATTCCCTAACACCACTTAAGAAAGGAAGCCAACAAAGATCCATCACAAAGAGGGACGAGTGCTGTTTCTAAGCCAAATAATTTAAATACCGGACAACATTTTCTACAATGCCTACAGAACTTTACTTTACTTTCTCCCCAGAGCCCACGTCCAACCTTTTCCATGCCACACACTCAGCTTCCCAAAGCCATTTGGTCTGGGCTTGTGTCTTGGATTGTCATAGGACTGCTGATGCAAAGTACCAGAAATGGGTTGGCTTTTATAATGGGAAATTTATTAGGGGTAAAAGCTTGCAGCTCCAAGGCCATGAAATGTCCAAATCAAGGCACCATCAGAGATGTTTTCTCACCAAAGTCAGCTGCCACGTGATGAAGCAAGATGGCGGGCGATCTCTGCCTAGGTCTCTGCCTTCTCCTCCAGGCTCACCGCCTCTCAGAGCCCAGCTCCGTGAGCTCAGCTGTGAGCAACCAGGCATAGGGTTTGTCTCTTTCCAGCCTCCTCTCTCAGTCTCATCTACTCTGCTTTCTTCCTGAGTTCAGCTGTGATAAGGCATACAGCAGGACTCGTCTCCTGTGCCTTGAGCTGCTCTCTGGGCCCAGACCCTCAGGGGCCTCTTTCCGTGTCTCTGTGCTCTGCTGGTTCCAGACTCTGGGACCTCTCTCTACCCTTGGGGCTACTCTGTTTTCCTGCAGTCCTCTCTCACACATGGCAGGATCAATATAGTGGCTTCCTTTTCCTCTGTGTCTCCATTTATACCAGACCCAGGAAGAGGGCAGAGACCCAAACTGGCTCATGCCTCACTGGTATAATCCAATCAAAAAGCCCCATACCCAAAAGAATGAATTTGTTCAAAAACAGTCTTTTTCTTTTGGGGATTCATATAAGAACTTCAAACTGTCACAGCTTATTAGAGAGTCTCAATACCACCTCCATAAATAGGTGCTCTGTTGGAATACTTCTGCAACCTGCAGAAGATACCCTTGCTCCTGGAACCCTTCCCAGGCTGGTCTGATGCCTCATTTCTGCCTCCCACAGTGCCTGGTGCTACCTCTACACATCTCTTACCATACGGTCATCATCCATGAGCTCCTTGAGGACCAGGACCATCCTTGTATTCCAGGCACACAGCTCAGTAAGTGCTGTTGTCTGGTTAAGTGCATGAGTAGAAATGCAGACCCAACTTTCTGCCATGTAGCTGAAAACGAAGAAGGTCTGGGAAAGGAGAGGGAGAACACTTGGGGGAAGGTCAAATGTAGCAAGGATGGGTAGTTGGAGTATGTGATGGGGAAAAAAATCAGAGCAAGGGAGTTAATAGGAAGGAGCTCAGTTGGCACAGGTGAAAGGTATAGCAGACGATAATGTGACAGCCATTACAGGGCACAGGGTAGAGCTTCAGCCGTAGAGAAGTGATATCATTTTTATTGGAATCAGTGTCCAGGACGGATTCTAAACATTTTAACCCTTTCCATCTGGAAGTGTTGGTTGGGATTCTGTATTTATTTTGAAATTATGAGGGTCCAGGCTAATGTGGTGGGGCCCTCATTTGTGTAATAAATGCTTAAAATCTTCCCAGGTGCTGTCCACCTGTGATCTCCATAGAGGTCAGAAGAATGTGTCCCAGAGTGAGCTGGGCAAGACCCCAGCCTGCATCAGATCACCTGTAAGCAGCCTGCTGTGCTACTAGATTTGAGGTAGGCCATTGTGAAACACCTTAAAATGATTTAAAATATTTTCAATTGAAATACCCTGAATTTAATAGTTCATTCAGTCCACAAATATTTGTTGAGTTTCAAATATATGGTGGCAACTCTGCTAGCTCTAAGGACATGGTCTCACATAGCTCACAGGCTTAGTAAAAATAATAATAGGAAAGATCAAATATAAAAATGTGACACTTTTCTAATTCACTCTGTACTTCTACAGCTACTGCTATCCAGTGTATGGAAGAATGTCGGTGTATTAGTCAGCCAAAGGGATGCTGATGCAAAATACCAGAAATCTGTTTGCTTTTATAAAAGGTATTTATTTGGGGTAGAAGCTTACAGTTACCAGGCCATAAAACCAAAGTCTGTTGCCACGTGTTGGAGCAAGATGGCTGCTGGCATTCAGCCTTCCTCTTCCTCTTAAGGCTCCATGGTCAGGCTCTCTAGGCTTTGTCTCTCTCCCTGGGGCTCGATTCTCTTCGGGCTCAGCTGCTTTGTTCTCTCCACAAGGCCAGCTGTGAACTGTCAGGCGAATGGCTCCTTCCTCACATACCTGCTTCTCTGTGTGTTTACTTCCTGGGGCTCCAGCTCAAAAACTCCAAACTCTCTTCTCTACAGTGCAGTTTCTCTGTAAGTCCCCACCCACCAAGGGGGCAGGGACTCAACGTCCTACTAACGTGGCCCAATCAAAGCCTTAATCATTATTTAATCAAGTAAAAGTAAAACCTCTGAATCCAATACACTCTAATATGCCCAGAGGAAAAGACCAATTTACAAACATAATCCAATATCTATTTCTGGAATTCATAAATAATGTCAAACTGCTACAGTGGACAAGAACAAATGACAGAATATCATGATTTCCAATTTCATCTGAATACCAGCATATATGAAGAGAACAATTTCTCCTCTGAGTTACTGAAATGAGTCAATTGGGAGAATTTTATGAATAGGGATTGTCTTCATTTATTATGTAAAATCCATTCCAGACCCCAAATAATGAACATTAGTAACAGCATGGCTAGAAGCCCTGAGCATGTACGTTTGATGGATTCATTTGTGGAGAACAGAATCCACCAAGCTCTCTGCAGGTCAGCAGATCCCAGGGGCCTGGAGGTTGGGAGAAACTGACACTCCCTGCTCACTTCCCTCTGAAACTCACCAATCAGATAAGATGCTCCTCCTACCCTGGAGAGGAATGAGGGAGGAAGCAGAGAGAAGCCGGGCAGGTTATCCTACAGCACATTCCTCAGCCTGGAATCTATAGGCATGGGGAATTAAGCACTTCCCTCCAACCAGCTCAATATTTTGAAATAGTCGATTTCATTCCCTGAGATTCCCGCTTGACCTGCATTTCAAAAACAAGTGAATCCAGCTAACATCATACTCAATGGTGAAAGACTGAAAGCTTTCCCTCTAAGATCTGGTACAAGACAAGGATGCCCACTGTCACCACTGTTATTCAACATTGTACTGGAAGTTCTAGCCAGAAGAGTTAGGCAAGAAAAAGAAATAAAAGGCATCCAAATTGGAAGGAAGTAAAACTTTCACTGTTTGCATATGACATGATTCTATATACAGAAAGTCCTGAAAAATCTACAACAAATCTACTAGAGCGAATAAATGAATTCGGCAAAGTAGCAGGATACAAGATCAACACCACAAAATCAGTAGTGTTTCTATACATTAGAAAATGAGCAATTTGAAAAAGAATTCAAGAAAAAAATTCCTTTTACAATAGCAACTAAAAGAATCAAATATCTAGGAATAAATTTAACCAAGGATATGAAGGACTTGTATGCAGAAGACTACAAAACATTGCTAAAAGAAATCAAAGAAGATCTAAATGAATGGAAGGACATTCTGTGTTAATGGATTGAAAGGCTAAATATAGTTAAGATGTCAATTCTACCCCAAATGATTTACAGATTCAATACAGTTCCAATCAAAATTCCACAGCCTACTTTGCAGAAATGGAAAAGCCAATTATCAAATTTATTTGGAAGGGTAAGGGGCCCTGAATCGCTAAAAATCTTGGAAAAGAAGAATGAGGTTGAAGGACAAATTTAAGGAGGTTGAGGTTAAAACCTATTACAAAGCTATAGTGTTCAAAACAGCATGGTACTGGCGCAAGGATAGATATATCAACCAATGGAATCAAATTGAGAGTTCAGAAACAGACCCTCACATCTATAGCCAATTGATATTTTTTTTGCTTGGGGTAGGGGGTGCAGCAACTGTTTTTCTTTGTAATAATAAACTTTATTTTTAGAGAAGTTTTAGATTACAGAAAAGTTACATCAAAAGTATAAGGGAGAGTCTGTGGGGAGTTGCAGTGCTGGTGAATGTGTGAGCGGGACTCCAGAGTGGACTGGAGGCTTAACAGGACCCAGTCGGACTGAGTTTCCCAGGCACCACTGGCGCCCCGCCGCCGAGTGCGGTCATCTCTTACACGGCTGAGAGGGGTGAGCTGCGTGCATCTCCCACTGTGGCCACTCCTTGGGGCCAGAAGCGAAGAAGCCTAGTGCTTCCCGCTGCCTGAACCACCATGGCCCACTTCAACAAGGGCCATTATGGGAAGCAGATGTGGTTCTAGTGATTGGGCTCCCATCTACCATGTAGGAGGTCCAGGAGTCTCCTGGGCCTCCTGGTGAAAGGCAAGCTGGCCTGTGCAGCGAGCTGACCCATGCAGGAGTGCTCAGTAGAGCTGGCACAGTGAGATTATGCAACAAAAAGAGACACAGAAGAGAGACAATAAGAGACACAGCAGACCAAGGAGCTGAGGTGGCGCAAGAGATTGAGCAGCCTCTCTCCCACTCTAGAAGGTCCCAGGATCAGTTCCCGGTGCCAGCTAAAGAGAAGAGAAACAGACACAGAAGAACACACAGAGAGCAGACAGCAAGCACAAAAAAACAACAAGGGAGGGGGAATAAAAATAAAAAATAAAGCAGATTAGTGTTTTTAAAAAAAACAAGGGCCCTTCTTAAGGACTCTTGGCTGAGGTCAAGAAAAATATTGCATCCAAGTACGATCAGGCAGAAGAAGATCTTCACAGTTGGATAGAAGAGGTGACAGGCATGAGTGTTGGCACCAACTTTCAGTTAGGCCTGCAAGATGGCAGAAGCCTTCGCGAACTTAAAAACAAACTATAGCCGGGTTCAGTGAAGAAGGTCAATGAGTCCTCATTTTTTTTTTTTTTAAGAAAGGAGGCTTTATTTCTGGGAAGATGTTTCTGGATGACCAAATGGGAAACATGACCAAGTAGAAAATAACACTTTTTAAAATAAAATTCTATTGAAGTATATCATTCATACATGAACATATATAAACAAAAGTGTATAGTAAAAGCTGTGAACTTACAAAACAAATATGCATATCACAGGATTCCCGTACATCACCCCACCACCAATGCCTTCATTGTGTTGTAAAACTTTTGTTACAAACTATGAAAGAGCATCATCAAATTATTATTACTAACTATAACCCATATTTACATTTTGTGTATTTTTCTCCCAAGCCACCCGATTATTAACACCTTGTATTAGTATTATATATTTTTTATATAATATTTGTTATAGTTCATGAAAGAATGTTCTCATATTTGTCCTGTTAACCACAATCCATCAGAAAATAACATTTTTAAAAGATGAAAATCCCATGCCTTCTGCTGGACAAGGTTAATTCAGGGTTAAGTCTGGCCCCTCTCATGCTGCGGGGGTGGTCTTTATTTAATCTCTGATTGATTTGGATGGCTATATATGTGTCTCCTGAAGTTCTTCTCAGCACCTCCCAGTTCTTTAGACTGTCCTGAAGTCTCACCTTTTGCCTGGAGCACCTCTGAGTGTACTTGCATTCCAGCCAAATGCCAAACTTCTCCCATTGCACAGGATCACTTTTTTTTTTTAACTTTATTTTGTACATTTAATAATTGAAAATGTAAACAATTAAAAACTAAAAAGTAAACACAGATGAATAAATATATACATTTCTCAATTAAATGTAATGGATACATATAAAATTTTTTTTTAATCAAACAGTATGTCTAACAATATATTTGGTTCATAGTAACACATTCATACAGTATTTGCCCTTTTGTGTCTGGCTTGCTTCACTCAACATAATGTCCTCCAGGTTCATCTATGTTGCCACATGCTTTACGAATTCATTTCTTCTTACAGTTGCATAATATTCCATCGTGTGAATAGACCACAGTTTGTTTATCCAGTCATCTGTTGATGGACACCTGGGTTGTTTCCAACTTTTGGTAATGGTGAATAATGTTGCTATGAACATCGGTGTGCAGATATCTGTTCGTGTCACTGCTCTCAGTTCTTCTGGGTATATACCCAGTAGTGGTATTGCAGGGTCGAAAGGCAAGTCTATATTCAACTACTTTAGGAACTACCAAACAGTCCTCCATAGTGGTTGTACCATTCTGCATTCCCACCAGCAGTGAAGAAGTGTCCCTATCTCTCCACATCCTCTCCAACACTTGTAGTTCTCTGTCTTTTTAATAGTGGCCATTCTGATAGGTATGAAATGATATCTCATTGTAGTTTTGATTTGCATTTCCCTAATCATGAGTGATGTTGAGCATTTCTTCATGTGTTTTTTTGCCATTTGTATTTCTTCTTTGGAGAAATGTCTATTCAAGTCTTTTGCCCATTTTTTAATTGGGTCGTTTGTCTTTTTATTGTTGAGTTGTAACATCTCTTTATATATCCTGGATATTAA